>AWOL01S0330478.1:0-12052 GCA_000715115.1 Nicotiana otophora | reverse complement strand
TGAGAAATCTGCATTTCTAACTTGACAGATCTGGTCTTAGTTTAATGTAAATTGGGGCATAAAAAGTATTATATATTTCGATAAATAGGGAGTCAACTGGACATGGGAAGCATTCCAAGAGCAGAATGTGTAAACAAGATAAAGAAACAGAATCATATAGCTTTTGAGACAAAGCTAAGGTTACCTACCAAGAGAACCTTTGTCCAATGTTATACTTAATTAGTCAGTAGAAAAGACCAAGTCTTCTTTGCCTAGTTCATATAAGTCATTGTTTATTCCCTGACAAGCTATTCTGGTTGTTATCTGGTGCATCCCCACACCACACCAGATAACTGGAAATTTTGTGCAGCAAATTGCCATTACTATATATCACTATGTCCAATTACTTTTTTTGTCAACTCATATTGACAATGCCATTACCAACTACTAGCTGATTTTCGTTTTCTGGTGAATATTAAAAGAGGAAAACTTGACAAGTTCAAGATTGCCAGTGTCAACTCTCAACAAACTTCCCATATCTTACATCCACATGTTTAGAATGATTACTTCTTTCCTACTGTTTATGCAGACATTTCTACATTGGTTCAGTTCTCTAACTTTTCGATTTCTCTCAAGTTTCTGGTAAGAGGTTCAATAATTAATATCTAGAAATTAAATTATGTTCTACACTAATTCAAAATGAGAGAGAAATGTTTTCATGATGTATTTTCCTAGCAAAAAAAGGCAGCCCGATTTACAAAGTATCTCGCGTTCACGCAGAGTCTGGGAAGGGCCGCACCCAAGGGGTGTGATGTAGGCAGCCTACCCTGATGTAAGCATCAATGGCTGATTCCACGGCTCGAACCCGTGACCAAGACTCCCCTCCTGGATTGTCCTAGCAACTTAGAAAAAAAAAACATTTTTTTTCAATGAACTAAAAAGATAATATTTTGGTTTAAGGATATTTGGAGATGGACAGAGGTAGAAGAGGAAAGGTGATAATAAGACACAGTGAGTTGATATTACTGGTTGTCGCTCTTTCAACATTTTGGTCTGCTTATGGACAATCAATGATCACTGATCCAAATGAAGGTAATTTCTCTCCTCCTTATCATTTCTTCCTTAAATTTCACGTCATAATTTCCTTCCAGATCCAAATGAATGTAATTTTCTTTATTTTTACTATTTTCTAAGCCGATGGTCTATCGGAAACAAACTATCTAGGGTCTACCCTCCTTAAACCATNAATGATCACTGATCCAAATGAAGGTAATTTCTCTCCTCCTTATCATTTCTTCCTTAAATTTCACTTCATAATTTCCTTCCAGATCCAAATGAATGTAATTTTCTTTAATTTTATTATTTTTTAAGCCAAACAAACTATCTAGGGTCTAACTTCCTTAAACCATATTAAACTGGTTTTGTTGTATCCAAATGAATGTACTTTCTCTCACTGTTTTCTTTGTTATTTTATCGTATCTCTTCAAGGAATTTTGACCTTAACTAATGCTCCACTAACTAAATTATCCTGTGAAAAAAAAATTAAAAAAGAATCAAGCTACACATTCCCTCCATTTAAATTTATGTAAGGTAGTTTAATAGTATGAAATTTAAGATTGAAAGAATTTTGAACCTTATGTTTTTTAACATTCAACATTTGTGAGGCTACAAGAATAAAGAACAAGACTGTTAAAATTTATAGTCTTAAACAAGCCACAATATTTGTGTGATTATAGAAACTTTTCACTAAAGGTAAATCAAAAAAATTAAAACTAAATTGTATCAAATATAGAATTTGTAAGGTAATGCTGCGTACAATAGACCCTTGTGGTTCGGCCCTTCCCCAAATCCCGCGCATAGCAGGAGTTTAGTACACCGGACTGCCCTTTTTTAATTCTTAGAAAGAACTAAGGGGTTGTTTGGTTGGGATTGTTATCTCACTCTCTCCTGGGAATAAAAATAACATTACACTCGCGGGATAACTAATTCAGAAATTAGTTATATCACGATTTTATACTATCTCAAATTTAATTTTGGGATTAATTACCTTTATCCCTATTCCCTAGTATCAAATGAGCCCTTAATTGTGTCACACAATAAAAACTTAAATTCAATATAAGTGCTTTTCAAACACACATGTATGACTCAATCACGGTTAAGTAATATTTATCTACTGCTAAAGTTAAATTTTCATAAGTTTTAACTTTTAACTGTCACATAACAAAAAAGTAGTAGATGAAAAAATAACTGTGCAGTAGTAGCAATTAGTTACTGGTGTGACATTGCCGGAATGTGCAGTGACGGCGTTAGAGGCGATTCGCCGGAAAGTAGAAGATCCGGTGGGTTATCTGAGGAATTGGGAAAAGGAGAAAGACCCATGCGTTTCGTGGTCTTTTGTGCACTGTGTTCAAAACGAAACTGACGGTTATCAGCACGTCAAAGAATTGTACGCACCTCGATCTCCTCTCTCCCTCTCTATGTTGTTTTATGTATTTTTCTGTAGTAATATTTGGTGAATAACCTTACTCAAAATTTGTGACAACCAAACATCTCATAATGCATTGTGTTTGAAAGCTTTTCCTTTTCTGTTTCATGCGGAAATGCAGGCGTCTGATGAATTTATCGTTATCTGGTACACTAGCTCCTGAGCTTGGCCAGCTAAAACAAATGGAAATCTTGTGAGTCCCTACAATTATATTACATCCATTTGATATTAATTAGCATTTGTCAAGTATCAGTAATTAGTACTAACTTTATTTCAGCTTTGGTTTTGGTGATAATGATTCCGTTGCTTTCCCATTTTTTCATAGGAATTTCATGTGGAACAGCATTAGCAGCAGCATACCGAAGGAGATAGGCAACATTACTGCTCTGAGGCTACTGTATGTCTCTTCACTGCTTAATTAGGAAAAACATTACTCCCTCCATTTCATTCTAATCATTGTTAAGAGAACCCCCTTTTTGTTTGATATGATCATTTGAAAAACATCAATAGTCTGGACAAAACTATGGCCTTCATGTANTTGGAGATGGACAGAGGTAGAAGAGGAAAGGTGATAATAAGACACAGTGAGTTGATATTACTGGTTGTCGCTCTTTCAACATTTTGGTCTGCTTATGGACAATCAATGATCACTGATCCAAATGAAGGTAATTTCTCTCCTCCTTATCATTTCTTCCTTAAATTTCACGTCATAATTTCCTTCCAGATCCAAATGAATGTAATTTTCTTTATTTTTACTATTTTCTAAGCCGATGGTCTATCGGAAACAAACTATCTAGGGTCTACCCTCCTTAAACCATATTAAACTGGTTTTGTTGTATCCAAATGAATGTACTTTCTCTCACTGTTTTCTTTGTTATTTTATCGTATCTCTTCAAGGAATTTTGACCTTAACTAATGCTCCACTAACTAAATTATCCTGTGAAAAAAAAATTAAAAAAGAATCAAGCTACACATTCCCTCCATTTAAATTTATGTAAGGTAGTTTAATAGTATGAAATTTAAGATTGAAAGAATTTTGAACCTTATGTTTTTTAACATTCAACATTTGTGAGGCTACAAGAATAAAGAACAAGACTGTTAAAATTTATAGTCTTAAACAAGCCACAATATTTGTGTGATTATAGAAACTTTTCACTAAAGGTAAATCAAAAAAATTAAAACTAAATTGTATCAAATATAGAATTTGTAAGGTAATGCTGCGTACAATAGACCCTTGTGGTTCGGCCCTTCCCCAAATCCCGCGCATAGCAGGAGTTTAGTACACCGGACTGCCCTTTTTTAATTCTTAGAAAGAACTAAGGGGTTGTTTGGTTGGGATTGTTATCTCACTCTCTCCTGGGAATAAAAATAACATTACACTCGCGGGATAACTAATTCAGAAATTAGTTATATCACGATTTTATACTATCTCAAATTTAATTTTGGGATTAATTACCTTTATCCCTATTCCCTAGTATCAAATGAGCCCTTAATTGTGTCACACAATAAAAACTTAAATTCAATATAAGTGCTTTTCAAACACACATGTATGACTCAATCACGGTTAAGTAATATTTATCTACTGCTAAAGTTAAATTTTCATAAGTTTTAACTTTTAACTGTCACATAACAAAAAAGTAGTAGATGAAAAAATAACTGTGCAGTAGTAGCAATTAGTTACTGGTGTGACATTGCCGGAATGTGCAGTGACGGCGTTAGAGGCGATTCGCCGGAAAGTAGAAGATCCGGTGGGTTATCTGAGGAATTGGGAAAAGGAGAAAGACCCATGCGTTTCGTGGTCTTTTGTGCACTGTGTTCAAAACGAAACTGACGGTTATCAGCACGTCAAAGAATTGTACGCACCTCGATCTCCTCTCTCCCTCTCTATGTTGTTTTATGTATTTTTCTGTAGTAATATTTGGTGAATAACCTTACTCAAAATTTGTGACAACCAAACATCTCATAATGCATTGTGTTTGAAAGCTTTTCCTTTTCTGTTTCATGCGGAAATGCAGGCGTCTGATGAATTTATCGTTATCTGGTACACTAGCTCCTGAGCTTGGCCAGCTAAAACAAATGGAAATCTTGTGAGTCCCTACAATTATATTACATCCATTTGATATTAATTAGCATTTGTCAAGTATCAGTAATTAGTACTAACTTTATTTCAGCTTTGGTTTTGGTGATAATGATTCCGTTGCTTTCCCATTTTTTCATAGGAATTTCATGTGGAACAGCATTAGCAGCAGCATACCGAAGGAGATAGGCAACATTACTGCTCTGAGGCTACTGTATGTCTCTTCACTGCTTAATTAGGAAAAACATTACTCCCTCCATTTCATTCTAATCATTGTTAAGAGAACCCCCTTTTTGTTTGATATGATCATTTGAAAAACATCAATAGTTTGGACAAAACTATGGCCTTCATGTACTCATTGTCATTTTCTATCGTAGTGAAGGTTGCTATGACGAGGTCGTTGTGCTAGTGAAGATTTCTTCTAATGATCGGGATTTTAAAAAAAATACAGAAAACATAAAATGTAACAGTGTATGAATGGACAGAGTTTAAAGTGTTATTTTGACTCGTGTATTGCGTTTTCTAATTGAAGAAATATTAAAATAATGGTTAAAAAATTAGTTTGTTAGAGAAAACTAATTTTTAAATTATCTATATTGAGAAACGAAGTCTTATCTTTATCATAAGAAGTTACATAAACATTTACTGGAATTTCACTTCTCCATATAGACTTCAATCAACATTTTCGAATCCTTGCTTCAGTTGAAGCCCGAATATGCATATGTCTTACTGTTTACAATCAGTGCTTTTGCTTACAGATGTTGTAGCTGAAGATATCTAATAAACAACTTGCATGTATTCAACATATATGGATTGTGCACTTCTTCTGTTCTTGCAGGCTTTTGAGTGGAAATCAAATATCAGGTCCTTTACCAGAAGAGCTTGGTTATCTTCCTAACTTAAGTAAATTTCAGTTGGACTTAAATGCTATATCGGGACCAATACCAAAATCGTTTGCAAAATTGCCAAAAGTTGTGCATTTGTGAGTTCTCCACTAGAACCCAAAGATTCTCTGCTCGTTATGGTGGTATGGATATGTTTAGTTTCTGTATTAATCCTTCTTGTTGTGAATGCAGCCATATGAATAACAATTCAATAAGCGGTCAAATTCCTCCGGAGCTTTCTGCTTTACCGCTTCAACACTTGTAAGAATCACTTAACCTACAACACCTAGTATGACTAAATTGGCAAGCAGAGTTACAATGCCATAGGAGCTAGGAATTTTTTCTCTGCAATTTTCATGTTTGGATTTACTTGGATGTGCATTATTTCAGTCTTCTGGACAACAACAACTTATCAGGTTACCTTCCGCCAGAGCTTGCACAGATGCCGAGCTTAAAGATTCTGTATCACCTCTCTTTTAACTCTAAGCTTTTGCTGTTTTTTCTCAATAATTTAATGTCATTTCAGCATTAATAAGCAAACCCCAACACCCCTTTTCCCCCACAATAACAACTTTTGCAGTCAACTTGACAACAATAACTTTGAAGGCTCTGTGATTCCAGCTTCTTACAGCAATATGTCCAAACTCTTGAAGTTGTATGTTACTATTCATCTCTTACATTTATTGGTTATATCCCCCTTCTCGTTCTGCTGTTTATAGATGCCTGTTTGCACAATGCAAGAATATATAGTTCTAAAGGATGTTTGTCATCACTTAAAGATTATTTATCCCAAATTTTGATCAGAAAATAAGTCCCCATGTGGAATATTCTGAAATAAATATTATCCCCGTTGATGTAACCTTTGACAGACGGTAGCATCATAAAAGCGGATTAATAAAACTTTTTCTTCCCATGATTATCAATTTATTTTCATAAAGGTCTTTATCTCCCCTCCTCACACGAAACGAGAAAAATTACACTAATGTTTTCATTCTTAAAGAGTGGCTTTTTACATAACATGGAGTAACAATTTAAAGAAAGTGATAAAGATTGTTGGAGGAAATCTATACTATACTATGAAGCTTACAATGTAATGATACTATGATTTTATTAACCTTTCCTTAATGAAAATTACGTAGTATAATATTTCATCAAACCTGCAGGAGTCTTAGGAACTGCAACTTGCAAGGAACAGTTCCTGATCTGAGCACAATACCAGGCCTTCTTTACTTGTAAGCATACTTCATCGAGAAATTTCTCTGTCCAGTTAAAATGTTTCTGTTTTGCTAACCTCTTGATAGTGTTGATATCGGTGAAATTCTGCATAATAATTCTTCTATACCAGATGAAGTTGAACTCATCTGCCACTCAATTAATTTGCGCTGATATTCAGAGAGTTAAATTTACAACCAGTGACGATTCATCTGATATAAATTTTTCATGTCACAGAGACCTTAGCAGAAACCAACTCACGGGAAATATACCTTCCAATAAGCTGTCTGATAATATCACAACCATGTAAGTTTCTGGTAAAGTTTGAAACTGCTCAAGTCTTTCCTGGTTTATTCCCTCATCTTTTTATCTCACTCCCTTCCTCTTCTCACCTCCCCCTCCCCCACTCCCTATCGACATCTACCCGTAGGCGGTTGAATGTACATTAGTTCTTAATACACACCCTTTTCTTTTTCATGTTTGAGTAACTTACTCTTGGTATCAGACTCTCAATAGTGGACTAAGTACTTTGGCGATGATTGCAGCATTCTGTCTGGAAACATGCTCAATGGTTCTATCCCTTCGAACTTTTCTGCCCTTCCAAGTCTGCAGAAACTGTAAGGAGCTTCATTTGCTCAATCTTTGCTTCTTGTTTCTCAGGAGGTTTTAAATTTCATTCGATACTCTATTAAATGCAGTATTGACATTTCCTTCCGTCAAAATTATTTTTCTTGTAGGTCACTCAACAATAATAGGTTAAGTGGTTTTGTGCCAACTACCATTTGGGAGAATATGACATTTTCCCCAGATGCGCGACTTAGATTGTAAGAGTCTCATTCGTACATATTCCTCTTATCAGTACTTTATTTTCATGTTTATGTTCTGTACTTTCCACAATCTATTGGCTGTTTAAGTTAGTAACCATAAGAGACAAAATAAAAGTTTTTTTTGAAATCCCCAAGAGCCCATGAGGTTTGAAACACGGTGGGTAATGGTCCTTTACCCTTATCCATTTAAATTCCAGGTTTTTGTTTGCAGTAGGGATTGAAGCCGTGACTTGCGCCTAACCCATATGTCACAAGTTGTGCTCTTACTACCAGACCAAGGCCTTGGGAGCCAAGATAAAAACTTTTTCTAGTTAATCAAGTCAAGTTTATGTGCCAATTTCAGTTTGGTAGCTTTCAATTCACATGTAGTTTTGGATAGACAAAGAATGTATCCTGAAAAATAAAGTACATTCAAGGAATAATGTTTCCATTGGCAACAACAATTTCTAGTTAAAAACTTAAAATACAACAAGGAAAAATCTGTCCTTTTTTTTTTTTTTACCTTATAAAAAAAAATTAATCTGTCTGCTTTTTGTTTTGTTAGAGGTAGGTAATAAAGTGTGTATTTTGTCCTCTTACTAAACCATGCCATGTCTGACTAGAAAGGGCCCCTCAAATGTTAATTTATCAGATTGCCAGGCTTATCCAGTTGATCTCCTTTGTGCAGGAACCTTCAACGTAATTTACTCTCAGATATTTCAGGGATTCTTGATCCTCCTCCAAATGTCGATATTATGTAAGACCTTATTTCCGATAATCTTGTACATATATATTATTGTACTTACTTTCAGTTCTCGGCTTTTATAATTGTATGTGGCGAATCAAGCTCCCCTAACTCAATTGCTATTTATCGCTCATGGTCCTTTTTTTTTTATAAGCTTTAATATCTGAAATAATTCTGTGGAGTCTTTAGTTTCTATTTTCTGTGATGGAAACAGCCTCCTGCAGAAATGCAGGGTAAGACTGCGTACTATAGACCCTTGTGATCCGGCCCTTCCACGGACCCCGCGCATANCTTTTTTTTTTATAAGCTTTAATATCTGAAATAATTCTGTGGAGTCTTTAGTTTCTATTTTCTGCGATGGAAACAGCCTCTTGCAGAAATGCAGGGTAAGACTGCGTACTATAGACCCTTGTGGTCCGACCCTTCCACGGACCCCGCGCATGGCGGGAGCTTAGTTCACCGGGCTGCCCTTTTAAACAGAATAACTAACATGAAGAACTCTCAGGCAGACTTGCTATAGAACTTCCCATGACAACATTTGTGTTAATTAGCTAAGTTATAGATATTAACATTACACTAGCTGTAAAGTTTCTGTAAACCTTGAAGTTAGAAACGAGTAATAACAGGCAAGGGTTGTCCGTTAATCGTTACAGCAGTCCTCATTAGGAAAACTTCACTTTATTATATTTAACGGATGTGCAAAATTCTTTCTGGACCAAAAGCCAATTTTGATTTTATTGGGTTATGAAATGTTCATATTGTTCATCTTATACTTTTAACATTCATCTGAAACATACTCTGAATCCAGTGTGGAATTACACGTTAGAGTGAAGTTCCTTGATATTTCTTAGTTCTGACTTAATTATTCCATAAATGATGATGCTTTAATGGAATAACTTCAGGCTTTATGGAAATCCTGTTTGTGGAAATGCAAATGAGCATCAGATTATACAATTTTGTAAATCAAAACATGAAGATGAGGAGTATGGAAGCTTGAACAACTCTATTCCAAGTTGTTCCGCACAGCAGCCTTGCAACAAGGATTTCGAACATGTCCCAGCATTAACGGATGACTGCTTTTGTGCAGCACCTTTTGGAGTTGGTTTACGTTTAAGAAGCCCCAGCATTTCAGACTTTCCACCACATCATAGTGACTTTGAACAGTGGATAACAAAAAGCGTTAACTTGGATTATTATCAATTATTCATTCAATCGGTCGCATGGGAAAGCGGTCCTAGGCTTGGGATGTTTCTGAAATTCTACCCTCCACGTACAAATGATTCTAGAATAAATGATTTTGGCAAATTTAATGACAGCGAGATAGTACGGATTGCAAACAAATTTGCTTTGTTTAATCTTACTGGAACTGATATCTTTGGCCCATATGATCTGCTCAATTTCACTGCCATGGGGTATAGTTCTGGTATGTTTCCAAACCCGTTGTGTTTTTGCATAAGTAGGATATAATCTGTAATATTACTGACAGATCAAATTCATTAAAATGTGGACGTGTTTAGTTGTAGTTGTGTAATGATTTCCTGAGGAATTTAAAGTAAAACCAATTTGAATCTCGTTTTTTTTACAACTGAGGTCACGAATGTAGAGTGATAAATACAAATTTTAGTTCAAATTTCTCTAGGGAGGCACAAGAACCCAAGTTTGAGATTAGCATGCAAGCTGAGAGAAATGCCTTTGATTATCTTACAACTTGTTTCTTCAGTTCTTATTTTGTGTTTAATGCCTTCTCGGATATATTTCAACTAGAATGGAATTCTGGAACTCTTGTGTGCCTGCACGACTAATTTTTATTTTATTCTTGCTGATTCTTGAATATAATTATTATGATTATTATTAAATTCTTTTTTCTTTTTGTAGTCATGCTCAGATAAAAATTATCTTTCCGTTGTGCTCCTTTTCGTTTCTGAAAATGTTTATTTATATCGTTTATCTTGTGATACAGAGCATAGTTTCTTTAGGCACAAGTATGAAACCAATGAAATTCTTTAGGCACCGTGTCTGCTCTGACTCTCAACATCCTCATAAAAAATGCTAAACTGACAGGGATGCTAGTGATCTCTTAGATATTCAGTAGGGTCAACTAAAACTGAATGGACGACATTACTGTAAGTGCTTAATTAAGTAAAATCTTAGTTAAACCATATGGTAATTTCAAAATATGCTATCGTATAAGAGAGAGAATAACTTGCTCTCTTCTTGTCTTACTTCCTGCTTTCTCACGGTTAAATTACTAATGCTTTTCTTCTTGCAGTCCTTTTTCCCCCGGTGGGGGTAGGGGAAGGGGGAAGCAGAATCAGCAGAGCCACCTTGGTTGGAATTATCTTAGGGTCCCTATGTGCTGCAGCTGTGATACTTACGGCCATAGCATTTGTGTTGCTTAAAATGCGTCGGAGGTTCCATGTCTCAAAAGATCAACCATGTAAGTTAATCTTCAGTTATCATATTTGACTTTTGCTCAGCTATGGAGAGTTTCTTCTCCATCTCTTTCACTCACCCCATTCGAGAACCTGTTGGTTAAGTAGTCAATAGGTTTATATTTGACGAGCGCAAAACACACAAGAAAATTTATGCTCGCTAGTCAAAGATAGTATAGTAAAATTATTGTTTCCACAGGGATTAGATTTAAATAATGTTTGAATAATTTCTAGTTAATTGCTATCCAAGAGGATTAACACTTTGATTGGAATGATTATGAACCACAATTAACTATTAAAAGTAAAGCAAATAACAATTGATCGCGAAGAACTAGAGATTAGCAGAATTGGTTGGTTACCAGTGTGAGAAATAAGGGACATGACATGATAAGTGCAAGATTGTTATCTTGGAATTGGCACTGTTAAATTTCACTCTTAATGTTCTATTGATTCTCACGAATTCAACGGGTTATTATCCTATTATTCTGATTCAGGTTCCTCTCTCGATTAAACTTAAACCATTCAAATAAGCTAATATGAAGTGCGGTGAAACTTGCAAGAATCTGTTGGTAGGAATGGTCTAAGAGAAATTTCTCGCGAATATTTCTCAATCTTAATTCAAAAGGTAGATCACAAAGCTCTTTCGATTACTTTAAAGAAGTGCCAAAATAAATTAAGGCATGCGATACAACAATATTCAAAATTATGCTCCTCTTCCGATTAAACACGATAATGAATAAAATTACTACTAGAGTTAAAGCTCCTCCAACAAATTCAAGCAATCAAACAAGAATCAAATCCGCATATAACAATCAAGTCACCAAATCATGTCAAATTCTAAGGTAAACTGTTCCATAATCATGGAGGAAGTCATCACAAATAGAGTTAAAGAATAAGAAAAAATAAATCCAGCATTGCAATCCAAACTTCCGTATTGAATTGGTGGAAAGATGATGAAATCTTGTGTCTTGAAGCCTCCAATGCTCTTCCAATCGTTCCTAGGTCGAATCCCCTTCAAAAACGTGTTTATCGTGTATTTAAACCATGTAGGAATAGTCTTAAACCGAAATAACCTTAATGGGTCAAAATAGGATTGCACAGACCTAAAAGTTGCATTGACACGCGGTCGGGCAGTTGCGCCGCACGACGTGCCAATGGACAAAATCAGAGGGCTGTTGTTCATTTCTGCCTAACAAAGTATATAGGCAACCCCCTTGTTGGACATGACGTCACGTCATGACTTTGGAGAATATCAGAACTTGCTCAATTGTGGCTTGTCGTGTTTGTTTGAATTGCCACAATGTTTGGCACGTTGGCAGACACAAAGTTTCTTGCCAACTTTTCATTCCTTAGTTCCTCCTCTTCTGCTTTTTTATTTCTTTCACTTTCAAATACGTACTCGGTCCTCGGCCCCCGAACTCGATCCCGATTT
>AWOL01S0330437.1:0-11852 GCA_000715115.1 Nicotiana otophora | reverse complement strand
AGCATGTTTCGTACATTGGCTCAGGCGGGATTGTTCTCCGTTGCACCAACTTCTTCACAGATTAAGGGAGGAGCTCAGACTCCCACCGCCCGTACTCCAGAGTAGCACGCTCATATTTGTCATACTTCGGGTATGAAGCTGGT
The DNA here is from genome assembly GCA_000715115.1 of Nicotiana otophora. Classification (NCBI taxonomy): domain Eukaryota; kingdom Viridiplantae; phylum Streptophyta; class Magnoliopsida; order Solanales; family Solanaceae; genus Nicotiana; species Nicotiana otophora. The sequence continues at coordinate 11,709 of AWOL01S0330437.1, read as the reverse complement.
ACAACCTGTTATTTTGATTCAGCCTGATGTCAGGCCAGGGGATTCAGAGGAGGAGCAGAAGAGGCTTGGGAGGTTCAAGAGGTATGGTCCACCTACATTCAATGACACAACTACCGAGGATGCACAGGGTTTTCTAGCAAAGTGTCAGTGTATTCTCCGTACCATGGGTATTGTGTAGGTGAGCGAAGTTGCTTTTACTACATTTCAGCTGTTGGGAGTAGCGTATCAGTGGTGGCAGGTTTATGAGGAGGGTAGGACAGCTGATGGAACACCACTCATTTGGATTCAGTTTTTAGATATGCTTTTGAGGGAGTTTGTTCCTCATACCCTCTAGGATGCATGGCGTACAGAGTTCGAGCAGCTGCGTCAAGGCACCATGACGGTGTCAAGGTATGCCATCAGGTTTAGTGAATTATCCTGTCATGCATTTACTTTGTTTCCTAAAGTCAGCGAGTGAGTCCGCATATTTATCGAGGAGCTTAGTTATGGTCTTAGATTCAACATGGCTCGGGAGTTGGAGACTGATACTCCATTTCAACAGGTTGTGAAGATTACTAGTAGGTTAGAGTATATTCGGGGTGAGTAGAGGGGGGATAGGGATTCCAAGAAGTCTCGAGGTTCTGGAGGATTCAGTGGATTCTACTCTTCAACTATGACCCATACCGGTAAAGGCTCATGCACTCGGCCAGTCCAGTCCGCACTTTTGACTACTCGTAGTGTTGCAGTTAGTTAGGGACCTCAGGGTACTCATATGGGGCAGTTATCTTTTATTGCACCACCTACACAGGGTTCTTACAATGGCTATACTATTTATTTGACACAGATTCAGTACCAGCAATCACGCCCGCAAAGTGGTTTTTATCATTATGGCGATACTAGGCACATCATGAGAGATTGTTCCAGACTTGGGAGAGGCAGATTTCATCAGAGCACTTAGGCTATGGGCTCTATTCCAGTTGCTACTCCACCTGCACAGCTATCTAGGGGTGGAGGGCTGAGACTGCTGCACGAGATGGTGTCGTTACAGGTATGGTTTCGATTTGTCATAGAGGAGCAATTGTTTTATTTTTATTTGGTCCTGTTTATCAGAGTGAGTCCTCCTATCTTGCTTCATTTATGGGTGAATTTCGTGATTCTTGTACTCTACTTATGTGTTTACCCTAGTTGGGAAATTCTTCAGTGGTAGCCCGTGTCTATCATTTTGTTCTGTTCACCATTGAGAGTCATGAGACTATAATGAATTTTTTACTACTCATTATGGTAGGTTTTGATGTGATTTCTGGATGGTTTGGTTATGATTTGTGATTTAGATGCTCTACAAGTATGGGAAGTTCGTTACGTTTGTGATTTTGCTTTGCAAAATTGAGTTAGTGGAAGGTTTTGGTTGGTATGATGTGTATTCAACTTGTGATTCAATGCTGAGGATGGGATCCTCACATTTTTGTGTGGTTTGATATGTTTGAACCGGGCTACGTGTTGTGGTGGAGTTATATTAGGATGAGATCCTTGTGATTAGTTTGTATGTTTTGATTCTCCCTTATGGAATAGATTTGTGGTATGGTACTGATAGGGAGTTGTGTCTGTCGGTCTTGTTTGATAGTTCTCTTATGTGTTTCTCTTTGCATATTTAGTCATATTCGCATTGTGCTTATTGGGTTTAGCTTGCGAGGTATGTGCCCAGGTGTGTTGGGTGTGACTTGTTGATTTGGGTGAGTGGTGATGAGATCTTCATGTTTTTTGCATCATTGTCATCGTTCTGAAGGTTTGGAATAAGGTTCTTATCGATATGAGGCTATATTCTGGTACCAGTGGGTGTATGCATGAGTTGTGACAGTTGGTTGAGGTTGATACCATGTGTTTATGCGGGAATCCGGTCTTTGGGAAATGATCGGATGGTGAAAGTTTCGGTTCTAAGGCTTATCAGTGTGGGTGGAAAGAATAATCTTTAGTTGAGAGGGTGCTGTCGATCTTATGTGGATTGGGGTGACATGGGATCACCCGCGAATATATGTATTGTTAGTTCATTCAGTGATTTTGTGGTTTGGATCGGTTCTTGGCACGTTCGAGGACGAACGTTTGTTTAAGAGGGGAAGAATGAAACGACCCGACCGGTTATTTTGAGAATTAGCTTCTTGTTCGGTGGCTTAAGGTCTCAAGTAGCTTCGTACTACATATTGTGACTTGCGTGTGTGTCCATGTTCGGGTTTCAAATGATTCGGGGTTGATTTGGAAGGATGACTCTTGTTTTAGAAGTTAAGCGGTAAGAGTTGACCGGTATTTGACTTTTGTGTAGATGACTTCGGAATGGTATTTTAATGATTCCAATAGCTTTGTATAGTGAGTTTGGACTTAGGAGTATGTCCGAATTTAGATTTGGAGGTCCGTAGGTTGATTTGATGTATTTTGGCGAAAGTTGGAAATTTGAAGGTTTGGAGTATTCATAAGTTTGACCGACTTCGATGCTATCTGGTTCGGATTGTTGTTTCGGGAGTTGGAATATGTTTGATATGTCATTTATAACTTGTATGCAAAATTTGAATTCATTATTAGGCTTGAATCGGACGCTTGGTTCGATTTGTGAAGTTTATTAACTTAAGAGATTGATCTTGATTGAGGATTCGTGGTTTTGATGTTATTATGTGAGATTTGAGGCCTCGAGTAGGTCCGTAATATGTTTTGGGACTTGTTGGTATCTTCGGACGGGTCCCAAGTGGCTCAGGTGAGTTTCGGGATGGTTTCGGACAATCTTTAGGCCATTTTTAGTTGCTAGTTTTTTGCCACAGGGGTGTGCATTGCGATCGCGGACTTTGGGTCGCGTTTGTTAAGAGCAAAAATGAAAGTTGTAGCCTTTGTGTCTAGTTTTAAGAAAATCAAACCGTTTGTCATTTGCAGTTGCGTACAAAAGGTAATGGCCATTATACTAGAGACTGTCTAGAAGAGTTGGGCAAGCTTGTTGGAATTTATTTATCGCGATCGCGGGAACATGGCCGCGATTGCGAAGGGTAAAAACCGAGGTGGAAAGTTTTTGAATCACGATAGCGAGGTTGGAGACCGCGATCGCGAAAAAGGACCCCTGGCAGTGCATTTAAACATCTAATTTCGGGATTTTGAGTTTATTTTCTTCATGTTTTGAGTTCTTGGACCACAAGTAAGGCAATTTTGGAGGAGATAAACACCCAAATCTTGAGGGTAAATAATTTTATCTTTGTTTTGATTATTTATTTTTTTCATAGATTATTACACCTAAATTAAGGATTTGAAGAGAAGAAATTGAGGATTTTTGTCCAAACTTTCCTAAAGTGAATAATTGAGTTTTGAACATTGATTCGGAGTCGAATTTTACGAAAATTAGTATGGTTGGACTCGTAATTGAATGGGTTGTCGGATTTTGTGAGTTTTATCGGGTTCCGAGGTACGGGCCCGGGTTTGAGTTTTTTGTTGACTTTAAGTAAATGTGTAAAGACTCGACCTTTATCATTTCGAATTGTTTGCTTAGGCATTTTTTGATGTTTTGAGTTATTTTGGCAATATTCGAGCCGTACGGAGGTTGTTTCACATGAGAGGGTCATTTTAGAGTATTGATTTAGCTTCTTTGAGGTCAGTATCTTACCTAACTTTGTGGGGGGGGAGGGGACTACCCCTTAGGATTTGAGGTTTTTGTGCTATTTGTGTTATGTGAAAGCTGTGTACGCGAGGTGACGAGTGCGTACTCGGGATTGTATGTGGAAATTGACCTGCTAGACTCTTATGCTTCTTTTATGTATTTATTTGAAATTGTTAGCGCATGTTATATCTCTTATTTGTCATGTTTACTCTCACATGCTTGATTTGAAGTTGTTCTTACATATCATACTCTTATATGCTTTATTTGGAGTTTGTTGCCTCTTTTATTGTAATATGACCTCCTTTATTATTGAGTTACTCTCAATTGAAATTGTTGTTACATGATATCCTTTCGCTGTCGGGTTATTCTCATGCATTTAGATCTAGTTGCTAGTTCATGCTATCTCTTTCGTTGTTAGCTTATTTCAAACACTAGAATTTGGAAGTTTGCCATTTCATGGAAATACCTTCATTATTTAGTTTTTTCTTAAGCAATTAATTGGAGTCGAAGTTATTTAAAGTCATTAATCTTTTTAATTGAAGTAGTGTTTAAAGGGAGTGTTGATCATTGTTGAGTTACTTTCCAGTTCATTTGTTATTATTGAGATTCTATGCGCATTGTGTTTGAGCCGTGGGCTATGTGATATGGTGATATTTGTTATTGTTGTTTTGGAAAGGTTGTGGCCTATGGGCACTTGTGGTATGAGTCGATATGTCATGTTGTTTTGATGTTAGCACATGTGAATTGTGGTGTGGATTTGTTGTTGTTATGCAGAGCATAAGGGTGGCATCTCACTATCGTTGATTGTGCGAAGTGATATGGGTGGCTATTGTGTTATTGTTCTGGCGGAGCGATAAGGGTGGCTATTATGCGAAGTGATACAGGTGGCTATCAGACTGATACAGGTGGCTAATGATTTTGTTAGGGCGGAGTGATACGGGTGGCTAACGAAATGATACGAATGGCTAATGATATAGTCAGGGCGGAGTGATACGAGTGACTAGCAGGTGTCTTGACTTGTACTTCGTCACTACTCCACTGAGGTTAGTCTTGATACTTACTGGGTACAGACCGTGGTGTACTCATACTATACTTCTGCACATCTCTTTTGTGCAGAACTAGGTATTGGTGATGTCAGACTCAAGCAGAATTAGCTTATCGGTCGCGAGGATTCAAGGTAGAGCTGCTTGTCGTCGCAGTCCCTTGGAGTCCTTTTCTTTTATTGTACTTTCAGCTTGATATCCGAACAGTAATGTATTTTAATTTTTGAGATCTTTCCATGTATTCAACTAGAGTTCGTGACTGTGTATTACCTAGTCTTTGGAGGTTGTAGTGATTACTGCCACGTATGTTTATTTCATATTTATTTCGGTATTTATATAAATCTATGATTTAAAATATCATGGTTAAATTGGCTTAATTATTGTAAGTAATTGGTTTACCTAGTCTTAGAGACTAGGTGACATCACGACGCCTAAGATGGGATTTTGAGTTGTGACAGAATCTCGACATTCCCATGTTCAATAATTTCTCTTATCAAGTGATACCTTCGCAGAACGTGTTTGGATTTTTGGTGTGATCTTGGTTCTTTTGCTTGAGCAATAGCTCCAGTATTGTCATACAATAATGAAATTGCACCTTCTATTGAAGAAACCACACCAAGTTCAGTTAAGAACTTTTTCATTCATGCAGCTTCCTTAGGAGCTTCACTGTACCACCATTTAAGGTTAATACATAACCAGAAATAGATTTGATATCATCTCTACCTGAAGAGAAACTTGCATCAGTATATCCTTCAAGTTTCAACTCAGAATCTCCATAAATGAGGAATTGGTCTTTAGTCCTTCTTAAATACTTAAGAATGGTCTTCACCACCTTCCAATGTTCCTCACCAGGATTTGCCTGATATCGACCAGTCACTTTTAGTGCATAAGCCACATCAGGTCGTGTACATGTCATGGTATACATGATAGCTCCCACTACACTAGCGTATGGGATCCTACTCATACGTTCTCTCTCTTCAAGTGTTTTAGGACAATCCTCCTTACTGANGGGGGGGGGAACTACCCCTTAGGATTTGAGTTTTTTGTGCTATTTGTGTTATGTGAAAGCCGTGTACACGAGGTGACGAGTGCGTACTCGGGCTTTTATGTGGAAATTGACCTGCTAGACTCTTATTCTTCTTTTATGTATTTATTTGAAATTGTTAGCACATGTTATATCTCTTATTTGTCATGTTTACTCTCACATGCTTGATTTGAAGTTGTTCTTACATATCATACTCTTATATGCTTTATTTGGAGTTTGTTGCCTCTTTTATTGTAATATGACCTCTTTTATTATTGAGTTACTCTCAATTGAAATTGTTGTTACATGATATCCTTTCGCTGTCGGGTTATTCTCATGCATTTAGATCTAGTTGCTAGTTCATGCTATCTCTTTCGTTGTTAGCTTATTTCAAACACTAGAATTTGGAAGTTTGCCATTTCATGGAAATACCTTCATTATTTAGTTTTTTCTTAAGCAATTAATTGGAGTCGAAGTTATTTAAAGTCATTAATCTTTTTAATTGAAGTAGTGTTTAAAGGGAGTGTTGATCATTGTTGAGTTACTTTCCAGTTCATTTGTTATTATTGAGATTCTATGCGCATTGTGTTTGAGCCGTGGGCTATGTGATATGGTGATATTTGTTATTGTTGTTTTGGAAAGGTTGTGGCCTATGGGCACTTGTGGTATGAGTCGATATGTCATGTTGTTTTGATGTTAGCACATGTGAATTGTGGTGTGGATTTGTTGTTGTTATGCAGAGCATAAGGGTGGCATCTCACTATCGTTGATTGTGCGAAGTGATATGGGTGGCTATTGTGTTATTGTTCTGGCGGAGCGATAAGGGTGGCTATTATGCGAAGTGATACAGGTGGCTATCAGACTGATACAGGTGGCTAATGATTTTGTTAGGGCGGAGTGATACGGGTGGCTAACGAAATGATACGAATGGCTAATGATATAGTCAGGGCGGAGTGATACGAGTGACTAGCAGGTGTCTTGACTTGTACTTCGTCACTACTCCACTGAGGTTAGTCTTGATACTTACTGGGTACAGACCGTGGTGTACTCATACTATACTTCTGCACATCTCTTTTGTGCAGAACTAGGTATTGGTGATGTCAGACTCAAGCAGAATTAGCTTATCGGTCGCGAGGATTCAAGGTAGAGCTGCTTGTCGTCGCAGTCCCTTGGAGTCCTTTTCTTTTATTGTACTTTCAGCTTGATATCCGAACAGTAATGTATTTTAATTTTTGAGATCTTTCCATGTATTCAACTAGAGTTCGTGACTGTGTATTACCTAGTCTTTGGAGGTTGTAGTGATTACTGCCACGTATGTTTATTTCATATTTATTTCGGTATTTATATAAATCTATGATTTAAAATATCGTGGTTAAATTGGCTTAATTATTGTAAGTAATTGGTTTACCTAGTCTTAGAGACTAGGTGACATCACGACGCTTAAGATGGGATTTTGAGTTGTGACAGAATCTCGACANATTATTGTAAGTAATTAGTTTACCTAGTCTTAGAGACTAGGTGACATCACGACGCCTAAGATGGGATTTTGGGTTGTGACAGAATCTCGACGTTCCCATGTTCAATAATTTCTCTTATCAAGTGATACCTTCGCAGAACGTGTTTGGATTTTTGGTGTGATCTTGGTTCTTTTGCTTGAGCAATAGCTCCAGTATTGTCATACAATAATGAAATTGCACCTTCTATTGAAGAAACCACACCAAGTTCAGTTAAGAACTTTTTCATTCATGCAGCTTCCTTAGGAGCTTCACTGTACCACCATTTAAGGTTAATACATAACCAGAAATAGATTTGATATCATCTCTACCTGAAGAGAAACTTGCATCAGTATATCCTTCAAGTTTCAACTCAGAATCTCCATAAATGAGGAATTGGTCTTTAGTCCTTCTTAAATACTTAAGAATGGTCTTCACCACCTTCCAATGTTCCTCACCAGGATTTGCCTGATATCGACCAGTCACTTTTAGTGCATAAGCCACATCAGGTCGTGTACATGTCATGGTATACATGATAGCTCCCACTACACTAGCGTATGGGATCCTACTCATACGTTCTCTCTCTTCAAGTGTTTTAGGACAATCCTCCTTACTGAGAGTAATTCTAGTGCCTATCAGAAGATAGCCTCTTTTGGAATTATCCATGTTATACCTCTTTAAGATGGTATCAATGTACAAAGACTGGAAAAGTCCAAGCAGCTTCCTCGATCTATCTCTATAGATCTTTATTCTCAATATATAAGCTGCTTCTCCCAAGTCTTTCATGGAGAACTATTCAAATAGCCAAATCTTTGTACTTTGCAATGATAGTATATCATTCCCTACGACCAATATATCATCACCATACAGTACTAAGAATATAATTGTGCTCCCACTAACCTTTTTTGTACACACAAGGCTCTTCTTTGCATCTAACAAAATTGAAATTTTCAATTGTCTTATTAAAGCGAATATTACAACTTTGAGAAGCTTGATTTAGTCCATAAATAGATCTATGTAGCTTACAAATATTATTATGATTAGACAAAGATGCTAAACCTTCAGCTTGTGTCATATACATATCCTCTTCTAGCTCACCACTAAGGAAAGTTGTTTTCACATCCATTTGCCATATTTCATAATCATAGTATGCTACTATAAATCTGAATCGATTTGAGCATTTCCACGGGAGAGAAAGTCTCGCCATGGTCGACTCGTTCTTTCTGACGATATCCCTTGGCAACAAGACGGTCTTTGTAGGTCTCCACCTTTCCGTCTGTTCCGGTCTTTTTCTTATAAACCCATTTACAACCTATAAGTTTTATATCCTTTGAAGGTTCAACTAAAGTCCATACTTCATTTTCATTCATGGATTCTATTTCGGATTCCATGGACTTTTTGTCATCTCTCGTAGTCAGAACTTTTTATAGCCTCTTCATAGGTCTTAGGGTCATCATCATTATGATCAACCTCATTTGATACATCAACATGTACCATTAGATTTAATCTAGTCGGTAAATGACGTTCTTGTGTAGACCTTCTAAGAGATGCTTGTACAACTTGTTCACCTTGTGCTAGATTTGGTTGTTGTTTAATTTGGTTTGGAACTGGTTCATTAACCTATTCTTGAACTACATTTATTTCTTGAACTTCAACCATTGAAGATGGCAACTTCCTTGTCAACTTCAAAACATCCAATAAAGGTTCTTAACTTGTGTCTCATGATCTTGATTTTGTGTCGATTCATTAGTTTCTTAAACTTCATCAAGTTCGATTTCTCCACTATATTTTCCTTCCAAAAGAAATTCCTTTTCCAAAAAGGTTGCTCCTCCAGCCACAAACATGTTATGGTCAGAAGGGTGATAGAAATAATATCCCATTGTTTCTTTGGGATACCCAATGAACCTATACTTATCAGATCTTGAGTCAAGTTTATCAGACTGCAGTCTCTTAACATATGCTAGACAACCCCAAACTTTAATATATTTAAGGTTAGGCTTACGTCCTTTCCATATCTCATATGGTATTGTAGAGACTGACTTAGTGGGAACTTTATTAAGTACGTATATTGTTGCTTCCAAAGCATATTCCCATAAATTTATTGGAATATCAGTGAACCCCATCATAGATCTCACCATAACTAATATGCTTAGTCCTAAATTAATTTACATCACATGCAATAAATAATTATCACGACCCCAATTTCTCCTCCTTAGGATGTCATGATGGCACCTAGTCTCTNGTATATTGTTGCTTCCAAAGCATATCCCCATAAATTTATTGGAATATCAGTGAACCCCATCATAGATCTCACCATAACTAATATGCTTAGTCCTAAATTAATTTACATCACATGTAATAAATAATTATCACGACCCCAATTTTTCCTCCTTATGTCATGATGGCACCTAGTCTCTAAGACTAGGTAAGCCTAACAATGAGAGATTATGACAGATATAAAACATAAGACATGATATCAACTAACAATTCTCATAAATATCTCGATAACTTAAACACAACTACAATGCTCCCAAAATCCGGTGAGACTGAGTCATAAGCTTCTACAAAATGGTCCAAAACACCTACTACAATATAGTCTAATAAAGGAAACAACAATACTATAAGGATAATGGAAGGAGACTCTGAGGACTGCAGACGTCGAGCAGGCATACCTTGATGTCTCCGGCAAGCAGCTACAATCAAACACTAACGTCCATCACGAATAGACGTACCTGGATCTGCACAAAAAGATGTGCAGAAACGTAGTATGAGTACACCACAACGGTACCCAATAAGTATCAAGCCTAATCTCGGTAGAGTAGTGACGAGGTCAGGTCAAGACACCTACTAGGACATAATAAACAGAATAAAAACATAATAACGAGAAATAATGGAAGGCGGAGAAATAACTGATTTGAAACAAGTTAATAACATAGACTAATGACGCAATTACAAGCATAAAAGATAACAGAAGAGAGCAATTAAAGAGAACCACCATAGTCAAATACGGATCCAAACTAAAAAGACAAGGAAGAATAAAAGAAACATGAAGTGTTTCACTAATAACTCTTTACAACACGAGATAAACAACAAGAATCACAAACGAGGTTCTGCCTTATATACAACAAGATTTACAACTGAGGTACTGCCTCGTATATATACTTCTAATTTTCAATCAATAACTTTTCTTATACCGCAGCGTGAGCCTTACATTTAAATAGTTTTGAAAATATTTTTTCCGAAATAGCTACACGCACTTTAGCCCACTTTATGACGTCGCGTGACTTCAAGTAATTCTCTTACAAGCAACACACACATAAGTCTCACCGTATGCCGCCGCATGCATATTAACCCCTATCCTTATACCATCGCATTTGCATCAATATCATATCACAATAACAACTCACACCACAAGTGCCCGTTTGTCACAACTTGCCAATAATCAACAATATTAATGTTTCCAAAACAATAGCCCATGGATCAACCATAATGTGTACAAGAATATCAATAATAACAATCAATGTAAATTTCGTAACAAGATAGATATCTCAAGTATTAACACTTCGCCTTAATGTGATAACAGCTTTCACAACTTCAACACTAATAACTCAACAATGAGAAAGATAATGTGTAACCACGATACTAAATAAAAATAACTCACAATGGAAGAGAAAACATGTAACGATGACTTCAAATAAGGATAATCAACAATGAAAGAGATAACTTGTAACAATGACCTCAAATAATGATAATCAACAATGAAAGAGACAACATATAACAATGACTTCAAATAATCGTAAATCAACAATGGAAGAGATACCATGTAACAATGAAAGAGGCAACAAATTCATCTACAACATGAGAGCAAAATATCAAGTAATATGTAGAACAAGTGTTAACAAAGTCAAGGACAGTCTAACACGAGTAAGAGTAGATTGACTGTGACAATTTAGAACATGATATGACAATTTGATTAAAGCTTTGAAAGAGTCTAACTAGCTTAAACCGGTCAAATACCACGAATAACCCGTGTACCCACTCGTCACCTTGCGTACACAGCTTTCACATTACGTAAATGACACAATTAATCCCAAATCCTAAGGGGTAGTTCCCTCACACAAAGTTAGGCAAGATACTTATCTCAACTAGGTCAACTCAACTCTCGAAAATAGCTTTTCCCCTAAAATTCTCCTCCACACGACTCGAATCTAATCAAAATTGACTTTATATCATCAAATAATGAAAGGAAAAAAATTACTAATAGATAAAGCTATAATCTTTACGCTTACGGTATAAGTACATAAGTGAAAAAAAGCGCTCTCTCCTCTCTCCTCTCTCTAGGGTGACATGGTGTAGAAGAGGCTGCCATGGATGCACAACCCTCTCCCCAAATGTGGGAGAGACGAACATTAAACCATCAACAACATATGCTGCTCGGCTACATACAAACCAAACAGTCCAAAATCCATCAAAAACACAACTTAAACCTATTGAGATTATCCATGGAGAACCTACGTTCCAGTTTACAATGGAGGAAGTTCAACA
>AWOL01S0330271.1:574-14393 GCA_000715115.1 Nicotiana otophora | reverse complement strand
TTAAAGATAATAAGGAAGGATAGATAAAATGTACATTGGTGCTCGGCAAGTATGGCCCGGGTGATAGTCATGACCCTCCAGTTGGGTCGTGACATAAACTACATCTTGTGACACACTATTGTATTAAAAGATGTTTATAATCTCTTCGAAGGCCATTAGATGGTTGTTTGGATCTTCGCTTGGATTTCCTCTGAAGACACAACTGCTTTGGAGGGGTTGGATCAACCCTTGCTTTAACTCAAAATTATTGACTGCAACTGGAGGTGGTCTCACACTAGATAAGCCTTGGTTGTAGACCGGTCTAGCATAATTGCCAAGTGGTCTCCCACCACTAGGAGCTATGTTTCCGAAATGATCTGGAACCAAAGGTTGATTCTGAGAAATTCTCCGAGCCCCTTCCTCTTCATATGCAATTTGTGCATCTCTAAAAGCTCATTCCTCAGCTTCCTGAGCAACATTTTTGCTGCCAAATAAATATTATCATCATCTCCAGCCATACTTTTCTTGTTTGAGGATTTCCCAACCTTCTCTATATTCTCAAAGATATTTCTGTCCTTCCTCAGGTTTCCCAGTTGTTTCTCGATTTTTGGTTCGTATGATAGCAATTCCTTCACAGATCGAGTCATGCACCAATCTAACCTGTAGCCTGCGCACAGTTAAAGAACACCAAATTTAATAAGATAAAAATAAAAATTCCTGAATAACGCTATTGATTGTCAATCGCCGGCAACGACGCCAAAATTTGGCTAGTGCAAAATAAATACCTAAATATGCTCTCTAGTTGAATATAGTAAATTATAATATCGTATCCACAGGGATTGGAGCTAAACAGTATTATCAAAATTTATAGCTAGATTGCTATCCAAGATAATAAACAATTTAGATTTGTGTGATTGAAACTAAAATTAACTAAGAGTCTAAACTATCGGCTAATGACAATCAACGCAAGTAATAAGCAAGGAAGGTTATCAATTAGGAGAAGATAGAGTTGATAGGATAGGTGCAAGACAAAGGTTTGTGATTTAACTCTAGATAATTCACTTCTAGAGTTCAAGTGAGTCTCGAGAATTCACTTGGTCAATTTTTTAGTAAAAAATCCTCTCTCGATTAACTCTCAACCTCACAAGATGAACCAATTTTAAGTACGTGAAGATATGCAAGAATTCGTAGTGCATTGGTCTTTAGGAGAACCTCTCTCGATTATCCTCCTAACTAGGTTTAACAAACAATTCAACTAGCATCTTCCGATTACTAAGAAGAATTAATGACTTCAACCAACAAAACATAATGCAAAGATATCACAAGTTATGCCTCTCTCGATTAAATGAACAAGTGAATATGGATGCAACGGTTAAAATATCCAAAACGATTCAATGCATAAAACTGGAGTTAATATCCACAAGCAAATATCAATACACCAAACCCATCAAACCCTAAAGAGAACTACTCCATGGATATGGAGTAATTCATCATAAAACGATCCAAAATCCTGTCTTGAGTGAGGATTGAATGATGAAATCCTTGTGCTCTAGCTTCTTCACCTCCTCCTTGGATTCCTTATGTATAAGATATGTCAAAAGTCCTAAAAATAACCTTTTTAGACATATTTATACTAAGTAGGGTCGGGTCAAACGAAATCACCTTCTCCTAGATGAAATTGGATTGTTACTTTGTAAAAAATGCATAAGAGTGCCGCATGGGGCGACGCGCCACATGGTGTGGTAGTGGGGTTTATCAGGGAGCATGCAAATTCAACAAGAAGCTTTTTTCTTGATTTTTGATATCTAGACGTGGACCCCCGAACGTGATCTCGGCATAGTCCCTTGAGCTTTTACTCAGACTTCAAAGCTCTAAATCACTCGAATAAACTCTGTAACATTTACATAACTCGAAATCACTCCTACGATGCATAAACACACAATATGTGCAAAATATTAGCGATTAGAGCTCAAACACAATTAAAGTGGAGTAAATTAGAGTAAAATAAGCGTCTAAAACATGTAAAAATAGACTACCATCATGAAACAATCCATCACTCAAAACGGACTTCTACTGATCTCAATAGAATAGTAATTTAAACACGTCAAGCTACAAAAAACCCTAACTTGGGTTCTGTATATGAGCTCCAATTTAGGGTGATGCGGGAGAATTTTGGGACCATGGAGATGAACTCTGAGGTGTTACAGGAGGCAACAATGAGGGCGCATGATGAAATTAGGCAAGATATAGTCCTTAAAAACTATACAGTTACTGATCTCAATGCTTCATGCTTGTGGCATTTTGCTTTAAGTCAATGTACCCTTGAAATCACCTAATCAGATGCTTCATGACATCACTACACACAATGTGACTCCAGTAGATATTCAGATTGCAATTGTAGATCAAAGGCAATTTGAAGATGAGGGTGATGATGAGTCAACAACAAGTAATTTCAAATATGTGGCTAGAGAGGCTGACTTATCACATAGGGTTGATGAGAAAAGTTGTAAGAAGAGGATTAAACAAGCACCGCATAAAGAATCATTGCAACCTAAAAGAGTTTTTCCCAAGAGGGCAGCCTCAACTACCAAACAATGATTAAAACCTTGATATGGAATATAAGGTATGTCAGAACTCAGCAGACCTTTCAGAAAGTGATTAATATGCACGGGGAGTATTGTTTTTTCATTGTTGCACTCATGGAACCATTCCAAAATTCTAGGCACATTCAGAGGTACAAGAGAAGACTATGAATGCGTTAGTCCTACTAACGTGTACGGAGGATACCGAACTTATGTCACTCCGAAAAGTTCAGAATGTGGTTCTAATGAGTTCAACATGCATCATATCTATATATATTACTCTACCGAGTCGCGCTATAGTTGGCTGGGTATGACACCTATTGTGCAACCACCGATCAGTTAGGTTTTATCAAGCTCCAAATGTCCGGATACGATTCTATCGAGGCTTGTGATGGCCGAGTAGGTTTTTACCAAGCCTATTACGGTCGGGAACGATAGGATGATGACGATGACCACATAGGCATATGTTTTCAAAAGTATATGTATATATATATGTATCACAAATTTCATGTCAGTCGCCCTTAGAGGCACTCAGATGTTAGAAGTTGTATATTCTCTATCCCTGCTTACATTGCTGTTCTTATTTATGCATTCATGCCTTACATACTCGGTACTTTATACGTACTAATGTCCCTTTTATTTGTGGACAATGCATGTAATCTTGAGATCTTGATAGAAAGGTAGACGCAACTCCCCCACGATAGTATGTTGCCTAGTTTAGTGGTTATTGGCGAGATCCCTTCACCGGACTTATCGTGGTGTTGGTATGCATTTTTGTTATACACATTATGGGTATATCGGGGCCCTGTTATGGCAATGTTGCAGCACTTATGTTCCTTTAGAGGCTCATAGCCAGGTGTCGACTCATGCATAGTTAGATTGCCTTGTCGGCTGATTATTCTTATGTAGTCTCTCATGGCAGCTTGTTAGCTCGTACCTTATATATAACTTCATGACAACCTTGTCGGTCCATGTTATGTATGTTCATGCCATTATCTGCCATTGTTGGTTGTTCATGATTCATGTCTACCATTTATGTTGACCGCATTGGCCCTTATAGATAATAAGAATGGTTAGATAAAATGTACGTTGGTGCTCGGCAGGTATGGCCCGGGTGCCAGTCATGGCCCTCCAGTTTGGGTTGTGACAGAATGGATACTGCATTTACAAACATAAATGGTAAAATATGGTTTTTCTTGAACTGTGTTGTGGAATGGGAATTGTAGATTGATACCGAACAGCATATGAATATCAAGGTATCGATAAGCATATCACGATGACTTTTATTTAAGCTAAATGTTCATCTCTTGAAATAATGGAATTGTGGGAAAATTGGTACTAACTTGCTAGTTACATGGAATTACCTTGGGTTGTTGGGGGAGACTTCAATGTTGCTTTGAGTGAAGAAGAAAAGATAGGAGGTCTTCCAGATTATCATCTAGAGTATGAGGATTTTGCATTTTGTGTGAACTCATGTGGCTTGTTTGACCTTGAATATAAAGGAAACCCATTCACTTGGTAGAGTGGGAGGCATAATGCTGAATGTATATTCAAGAGGTTGGACAGGATATTTGTCAATTTTCCTTTCCAAACTGTTTTTCCTGGCATCGAGGTAGAACATCTTATCGGAACATGCTCAGATCATGCACCTTTTATTGATGAGTTGCGGAGAGAATGCAACACAGTTTGTGAAGCCATTCAGATTTCATAATTCCGGGACAGAGCATGAGACTTTCAAAGAGGCAGTCAGGAAGAATTGGGTGGCAGGCTTCATTGGGGATCCCTTCTTAATGTTCTAGCAGAAATTGAAGAGGGTGAAGATAGAATTATCTAAATGGAGTAGGATGAAATTTGGAGATATATTCAAGGAGCTAGCAATCAGAGAAGATATAGTAAGAATCAAGGAGATGCTGTTTGAGGAGGAGCCAACTATTGATAATATGATTGTTCTTCAAAAGGAACAAGCTGAGTTGAAGAAATGCTTGAACATTGAGGAACAATACTGGAAATAAAAGGCATATATGACATGGTTTTACGTAGGAGACAGAAATATAGATTGTTTCATAACCATGTAAATGGCGAGAGGTAGAAGCTGCAACTTAAAAGAATTCAAAATAGAGATGGAGTGTGGATTGAATCACAGGATTTATTGGCCAATGCAGCAGTAGACTTATTTCAAAATCAGTTTACTCATGAGGGCGATCCTACTAATTTTGAACTTCTGAATAATGTGCCTTCTATTGTTACAGTGGATAAATACATTGAGTTATGTAGGATGCCAATGATATAGGGGGTTAAGGGAGCAATCTTTGCCTTGAGTAGAGATAGTGCAGGTGGACCTGATGGTTTCGCTTGTGTCTTTTATCAAAAGTGCTGGGACATAGTAGGTGAGGACATATTCAATATGCTATAGGTATTTTACAGTGGTGCTTCTTTACCAAAATCACTAACTGACCCCAACCTAGGTCTACTGCCTAAGAAGTTTGTGGTTCATACATTCTCAGACTTAAGACCTATAAGTCTAAGAAATTTCATAAATAAGGTGATCTCTACAGTACTACATGATAGATTGGAGAAGCATTTACCATCTTTGATCTCCTCCAACCAATCTGGATTTGTTAAAGGAAGAAGTATCTTTGAGAATCTCATACTTACACATGAGATTGTCACTAATCTAAGGTTAAGGGGGAAGTATACAAATGTGGTAATCAAGCTTGATATGGCTACGATTTATGATAGGGTATCCTGGAATTACCTACTACATGTTTTGAGGAAGATGGGATTTGCTGAGCACTTCCTCAACATGATATGGAATCTGCTTTCAAACAATTGGTATTCGGTATTTGTTAATGGCCAAACATCAGGTTTCTTTAGGTCTACAAGAGGGGATAAACACGGTGATCTATTGTCTCCAGCATTGTTCATCCTTTCAGCTGATGTCTTATAAAGAACGTTGAATAAGTTGTTTGTGGACATAAGGTTTAAAGGTTATGGTATGCCAAAGTGGACTGGCCCTTTGAATCACTTGGCTTATGCTGATGATACCATCATATTTGCTTATGCTGATCCTTATTCTTCAGGAAAGGTGGTTGAGGTTCTCACACATTATGAACACACTTCTGGTCAACTAATTAACAAGTCCAAGAGATCATATTACATGCATGCTAATGTGGTAGGATCATTCTTCTCTTCTGTAGGTGCAATTACTTGATTTCAAAAAGGTGAGTTCCCATTTACTTACGTATGATGCCCTAGTTTTTACACAAGAAGTAGAAAGGATTACTATAATGATGTCATTAAGAAGGTGAAAGCAAAGCTACATTCCTGGAAAGATAAACTATTGTCCTATGGTGGCAAGGCAACTCTCATTGCTAGTGTACTTCAATGTATACCCCCTCATATACATTCAGTAATGGATCCTCTTGATAATGTACTGGATCATTTGCATAAGACCTTTGCTAGGTTTTTCTGGAGTAACAAAGAGGAAGGAAGAAGTAGAAACTGGACTAGATGGCTTAATCTATGCTTACCAAACGAGGAAGGTGGCCTAGGCTTAGATCACTCTTTGATGTATCCAAAGCATTATTTGCCAAGCTGTGGTGGAAGTTTAGAACATCAAAATCTCTATGGTCAAACTTTATATGGAACAAGTATTGGAATAAATAACTACCTATTATAGTTCAATTTAGAGAGGGATCACATATGTGGAGAAAGATAATGGACGCAAGGGAAGAAGTGGAACATGAGATACTATAGTAGATGAATAGGGTTCTACCAATGTATATCATGAAAACTGGACTGGATTAGGTGCATTGTATTATGTTGTGCCTCCAGATATTCAAATCAATTAAGATTTGTAGGAAGTGGCTGATTCTTGGACTGAAGACAGTTGGAAACATCACATACATGAGCAATCCCTTACAGGAGATATTGTAGATCACATAAGGCAGGAGGTACATTTTGATGCCAGTGATGACTACTGGGATACACCTAAATGGATGCAAACAGCCTCAACCAGATTTTTAGGAAGTAGTACATGGCAGATTCAAAGGCATAGGGCTCCTACTAATGCAGAATTCAAGATTTGTGGACCAAAGGTTTGCCTTTCAAAATCTCTTTCTTCCTATAGAGAGAACTACTAATGATATTTGGAGGAGCAATGGATATGTGGTTGTTTCCAAGTGTTGGTGTTGTTTGCCACCATAAGAAGATACCTTTCAACACTTATTCCTAACAAGTGATACTACAACTAGGGTATGAAAGGTTTATCTTCAGGCAGTAGGTATAGTAGTCAATACGATGCAGGTACATCAGGTTATAATAACACGGTGGAATGCTCAACGTTGCCCCAAGCTTAAGCCATTGTTTGAGGCAGTACTAGCTGTGATCTCATGGGAGCTTTGGAAGAGGAGGAACACAATGAAGAATGGAGGTCTAGTGTCTTGCAATAGGGTAATACATGAGGTGAACAAGACTCTACATTACCTTGAAAAGATGAGGTATCCTCGGATGCCAAACATTCCATTACTGTGGACGGACATGATCAAGTACTTTGAAGGGGATAAACCTGATGTAGTGACCAAGAGAGTAGCCTGGCAATTTCCTTATGATAGTTGGTACAAATGTAACACAAATAGTTCTTCTAGAGGTAATCCTGGACCTAGTTCCTATGTATTTTGTGTGCGAGATTGTGGTGGTGATTTGGAGTATGCCAAGGCAGGAGAGATAGGTAAGACAACTAATATTGTTTTAGAGGCAAAAATAATTGTATAAGGTTTGGCATATTGTGTAGAAAACCAGTTTCATCCTC
Organism: Nicotiana otophora; assembly: GCA_000715115.1. NCBI lineage: Eukaryota > Viridiplantae > Streptophyta > Magnoliopsida > Solanales > Solanaceae > Nicotiana > Nicotiana otophora. The sequence continues at coordinate 7,022 of AWOL01S0330271.1, read as the reverse complement.
TAATTTTGAAGAATGATCCTTTGGTAATGAAGAAGATCATTGAGGGTGAATGGGAATCTCCTTGGTGTATAGGGGGAGAAGTGAAGAATATCAAGGAGATCAATAGAAATTTCAATCTACTCTTTCACCATGTTCAAAGGGAGGGCAATGTTGTGGCATATGTTTTAGCTAACCTTGTATTTTTGTTTTGCAGGTACAATCTCATTCCGCACGTTTTTTGAATTTTCAAGTGTAGGAAGGAGATTAGTCAACCTAGATAAGGCCCAAATCCTTAATCTTATGGTTAGGGTGGCAAAAAGGAAGGCACCTGACTGTTGATCATATTCTTTAATACGCTGCCTAGCCTTGCTTTTTGTTTGTTTGTTGTTAATGTATGTGTGTTGCTAGATTACTTCCCATTGGTATTACCATATTATCATGCTCATTATGGGGGTGTTTTGGCAACATACAACACCGTTAGGGAAAGCAGGCATCACTTAGGATTCAATATGAGTTCACATGTTAAAAGGTTTTTACTGCCTAAGGTTTGGTACCTCTTCAATTACCAGAAGGTTTATACTACTGCACATATGGGCCTCAATATTGTTTATGAGGTCTATCTATTTGGTAGAAACCAGAAGATTCTCGTCATTTCATTGGAGACAAAAGTGCATCTGGTGGTTGACATTGTGGAATATATTTGAAACAACATAGTGTTGTATCATTTTCAGTGGTATTAATGTGGTTTCATGCGCATTCTGGAGATGAGAAGAAACTATATCGCTCATACCCGTCAAGAATCCAGTTATTATTTTATACATTAGTTCCTATTAGCCTCATAAATACCTACAAAGAAGACTATTTTACGTGAAGATGGAATGCAACATTGAGGAGAGCAAGTTGTACCAATACATGTTTCTTTCATTTCTGGATAGCTTCTTTGTAGTGGTGTGATTCTTTGGAGTCCACATTTGCCTTGCCCATTGGGATTGTGTCCTATAGAATGCATAACCTGGTGCCAGGTAAGAGCTTTGGAGGTGCTACTATTTGGTTATTGCCCCTGGCCATTGGATTCACTTGCACTACTTGCTTTTGGAAGCAAACATCATATCTCATTGTAGTAGCTAGCTTATTAGTTGTAGTTTTGGCATCTATAGTACTAGCTAGTATTAGTTTGCATATTTTAGATTGGTTTGGACATCTTGTAAGATTTGGACCCATATTTTTTTTGGATTTCTTATATATATATATTAGCCACTAGGCAGTCTGCCTGGTGGTATATTTACTTAAAACCCCTAGATTCGAATGCGTGAGGAGAGAGAAGTTCTGGCAATTGGAAAGGCGATTCAAAGGCAATTTTTCTCGAAGCTTTGTCCATGGCCATGTCGGCCACTGGCCAGCCTCTAATGGACGTTGGTCAGTCATCTCTTTCCCCCTACAACCTCCCATAAAATCTACAACCTCAAACACAATCCAAAACTATGCGAAATTACTTCAACCCTCAGCATTAAATGCACCCATGCAAACCCTACCCCAAGTGCCCATAAAACTAATTGAATTTCTTCATAGGGAACCTATAGTTAAATGCAATAAGTCAGAAGTGAAGCAAACACTCATCAAACACGGATTGCAACTAGTAGTGTTGGGGAAATTATCGTTTAGAAAGCTAGTGAATAATGAATTCTGTAAAGTGATTCCAATTCAATGTTAACTTAAAGGACTATTTCCCTTATTGAAGATAATCACGTATTGATCATGTTTTCTTTGATGGATGATTACATTCATCTAGTTTCAAAGACTGCTTTTTACTTAAAATCTCGAGGAGATATGTGGCAGATGCATTGTACAAAGTGGAATCCCTAGTGGAAATTCTGAAGAAGTGACACCCATAGGAATTGCTTGTATTAGCTTCCCAGCACTGCCACCTAACTTTTAGGTAAGGAGTTTGTTTTTTCTTTAGCAATAGCAGTATGTAATCCATTACATGTTGATTTGGCCACACAAAATGGTATTAGACCTAGTTGTGCAAAGGTAAAATTGGAGGTGAATCTACTTGCAAAGTTTTCTCGAAGAATTAAGATAGTAGAAGAAGATGATGAAACTAGGCCGGAGGAGTCTAAGTGGATTAAAATCAAATATGATTATTTTCCAAAATATTATAAGACTTGCAAGAAACAAGGGCATAATGAAGTTGAGTGTTGGGTAATTTTTCCTGAATTACACAAAAAGTATGAATATGTTGTTGATGATCAAAATAATGCTAAATCTTGGGGACGCCAATTCCAAATAATGTTGAGCAGGAGTGGATACAAAGGAGAAGTAACAAGTATCAAAGAGAAAATATTGGCCATGTTATTGAAACTACAAAGGAGCAGGCAGTGGACAATGTGAAGGGTAAGGACAAGGCTGAGGCAGTAGCTACAAAGAAACAATTTGATGCACTGGAAAAGGGAGGAAATTGAACCACCAATGCTACAATTACAAGTGAAAATAAGACAGCTATAGAAAAGATAAGGACAAGCAGTAGATGATAAAGCAAAACAACAAGGAGAAGGACAAGAAGCAACTGGAGAATGGAAAAAAATCTAGTCCAAATCCTAAAGGAACTGGGAATACTGTAGAGACAAAGGGGCTTAACCCACTTTTAGTGCTACAGGGACTAGGGTTGATACACTAAAGGAAAGGACTATGGATTGGGTACAAAGGAGATCTGGTGCTCCTAATGATGCAAATAATGTAACAACCAACTATTCATGTCAACTAGGGTAGTTGACACCATGTAATGGATTGGGTACAAAGGAAATTCCCTCTCAAATGATGGGAAGTGACTCTACGGTAGTTGACATAACTAAATCTACGAACGATGGTAATGCATTATGTAGTGATGACATTGTGTTAATGGAGGAGAACGCTAAAGCTAATCATGATGACAATGCCACAACTCAAAGGGAGAATGCACAAAAAAAGTAGGCATACCTAAGTAAGGTAGATGATATAGTAAACACTAGCTCAAATACTATGGTTGAAGGTAGTCTTGATTCTAATAATCAACAATCTAAACTACCCGATGGAATAGATAAAGGAGCATCAAAAGAAGTTGGAAAAATTGGAGAAACAAGTGTAGTAGTGTCACCTAAGAAGCTGGGCAATGGAACAGTAAACCCTAGTTCTACTGGGAAGGTTTTTTCAAATGTTGAAGGTGTTCTAGTGGATATTACAGGTGGGTATTAGGTTGAGAATGTTAGTGTAGAGGTCTTATATGATACGGTGAGGTCGGATCACCAAACAGTTGGTGGCAAAGCCATGGATCTCAATGAAATAGTAACTTCTACATAAGCAGCTACAGTAAACCCTAGCCTAGAATCTATTTACGCTTTGCAATTTAAGATAGTGCAGGAATATTTGGGAGTTGGAGATCAAAATACTATGGTAATTAATGAGGCAATGGGAGAGCAACTGCAGCATGCTATAGCGCCTCAAGCAGCAGGTGATATTTAGCCATGTTCCATAGCTTGTGCTTCTGAAACTGGGCAACCATTGCAAATTCAGTTTAACATTCCTTTGAAGTCACCAATTAAAATGCTACATCACCTTGTCACATCTCTGGATATTCAGCAGGCCATGGATGAGCAAACACAGGTTGATGAAGAAGGTGATCATGAGTCAACAACAGAAAATTTCAATGTAGTAGCAAGGGAAGTTGATCTATCACCTATGGCTGGTGCAACAAATTGTAAGAAGGAAGGAAACAAGGTCAAGACAAAGAAATTCCACAACCTAAGATAATCTTGCTCAAGAGGGCAGTATCAATGACTAAATGATGATTAAAACCATTATTTAGAATATAAGGTCCGTTAATACACAAAAGGCCTTTCAGAGGGTAATTAGTATGCAAATAGATCATGGTTTCATCATTGTTGCATTGATGGAGCCTTTTCAGAATTGTAGACACATTCAGATGTAAAGAATAAGGTTGGGTATGGATGTTGTTATGTCAAACATTAATGGTAATATATGGTTGTTCTTTGATGTTGTAGTTGAATTATAGTTATTAATAGATACTAAGCAATATGTTATTATTAGGGTGTATCATCATGACATTGGCAAATACACCATGATGACCTTTGTGTATGCTAAATGTTTATACTTTGGAAGTCTTGAATTGTGGGACAACATGTACTATTTTGTTAGTGACATGGAGCTACCTTGGGTAGTTGGAGGAGATTTCAATGCTGTATTACATAAAGATGAGAAGATATGAGGTTTGCCAGTGTATACCTACCTGAGTATGAAGATTTTGCATGTTGTGTGAATTCTTGTGGTGTGTTTGATCTTAGATACAAAGGTAGACCTTTTACATGGTGTAATGGTAGACCAAATGCAGAATGCATTTTCAAGATGTTGGACAGAAATATTGTCAATCTCTCATTCTAGAATCTTTTCCTAAATATTGAGGTTAAGCACCTTATAAGGACTGGTTCTGACCATGCTCCTTTGTTGTGGAGTTGTAGGGAAGAGTCTATGCAGTTTGTTAAAACTTTTAAGTTCCTCAATTTCTGGACCAAGCATGATACATTCAAAGAAGTTGTAAGGCAGAATTGGGTACCAGACATCATAGGAGATCCATTCTTAATGTTCAAACAGAAGCTGAAAAGAGTGAAGACTACCCTATCTCAATGGAGTAAACTTACATATGGTGATATCTTCAAGCAGCTTGCTACTAGGGAGAATTGAGAATAGGATTGAGTTTCAAAAGGCACAAGCTGAGCAGAAAATGTACTTAAGCATTAATGAGCAGTACTGGAGATAAAAGGCAGGTATGAACAAGTTTGCTGAAGGTGATAGAAACACAAGAGTTTTTCATAACCATATCAATGGTAAGAGGTAAAAAATGCAAATCAAAATAATACAGAATGGGGATGGTGCTTGGCTGGAATCTCAGGATATTATGGCAAATGCTGTAGTGCAGTTTTTCCAAAGATAATTCTCACAGGAAGGGGATAATACAAGCTTTGATCTATTGAATAATGCACCTGATATGGTCTCTATGACCAGAATCTGGATCTTTGTAAGTTCCCTACTATGGAAGAGGTTTAAGAAGTTGTGTTTGCATTGAGTGGGGATATCGCTAGTGGCCCTGAAGGCTTTACTAGTATGTTCTATCAACAGTGGTCGGATATTTTAGGTGATGACATTTTCAAGCTACTACATTAGTTCTATGGGGGTGCACCTTTGCTAAAATCCATTAAAAAGCACTAACCTTATGTTGCTGCCAAAGAAACCACAAGTACAAACATTCTCAGACTTAAGGCCTATAAGTCTAAGTAACTTCATAAACAATGTGATCTCTAGGGTTTTACATGATAGATTAGAGAATATCTTAACATCATTGATCTCATCTAATCAGTTTGGTTTTGTGAAAGGAAGAAGTATATTTGAAAATGTATTGCTCACATAGGAGGTTGTCACTGATATAAGGTTGAGAGGTAAGCCAGCTAATGTGATCATCAAGATTGATATTGCTAAGGCATATGGTAGAGTGTCTTGGAAATACCTGCTGCATGTGTTGAGGAAAATTATAAGGCCCCGTAAAATTTTGCAAAAGAAAATAATGTTTCGTGATGCCGAGTTGGTTTTTGGGTTCGGACTTTTTGGGCTGAACAATGCACCGGAAAGTAAAGGAAAATATTTGGCAGAAAAGTATATTTATGCGGTCCATTATGAGACCGCAGAATCACTCTACGGACCTCATAATGGCCGCAGAGTGAGGCAGTTAATTGGGTCAGTTGGAAGCAATTATGCGGTCGACTATGCGATCACATAACTGTTATGCTGTGCACTATGCGATCGCAGAACAGTTATGCGGACCGCATAGTCACCGCAAACTCAGGCAGATTGTTGGTCATTTTGGACACCAATTATGTGACTGATATGCGGTCCGCATAACCATTATGCGACCGCAGAACCTGTTCCGGAGGTTTATTTTTGGGTTTTTAACACCCGATCCTACTTCGTTAAATACACGTTTTGGGCTATTTTTGAGATATAATCTGATATTTTTGAGTGAGAGAGAGTGCCCTAGAGTGAGAAGGTGTTCTTCAATAATTGTTCTTCATTCTTGCTCACGTTTTGGAATATTAAGAAGGCAAGATCACTAGGTCTTCATCCTAGAGGTAAGATACTACACCCTAAACCCTAATTTCGAAATCATCTCAAAATGGGTAATTAACAAGATAATTTTTGGGCATGAGAGTTGATTATTTTACATGCATGTGATATCAAGGGGTGTAGGAAGATTGTTGAACTAAGAATAGTAATGATTGGGTTGTGGGATGATGGAATCCTCCATAAAAGGACCTTGAAACCTTGTGCACACTTAGAGTTTGATAAAATGCTCAAATGAGCTAGAACCATGATCATCTTCCTAATTTTGATTCAATTTGTTATATTTCTAAAATAGATTGAAGTT
>AWOL01S0330103.1:3126-13733 GCA_000715115.1 Nicotiana otophora | reverse complement strand
CCAACATCGATCGTATGATTGATACCACGACTGGCCACGAGATCCTCATGGACCCGGCAAGAGCCACGGCTGACCACAAGATCATCTGACAAGAGACACCGATTCTTCGCACTATTAAAGAAGAAGAATAACTTCTCATGGACCCCAGAATGCCAACGAGCTTTAGCGGAACTCAAACGGTACCTATCGAGCCCGCCGCTGCTTCACACACCGAAGGCGGACGAATAATTATACTTGTACTTTACAATTTCAGAGATAGCGGTAAGTGGAGTCCTAGTCCGGGAAGAGCGATGTACGTAATTTCCAATTTACTATATTAGCAGGACCCTAGGTGAGGCCGAAACTAGGTACCCTCACCTAAAATAACCGGCGCTCACTTTGCTAAGCGCCTCTTTGAAGCTAAAACCATATTTCCAGTGTCACCCCATATATGTCGTAACTACTTACCCGTTGAGAAATGTTATGCATAAGCTTGAGCTATCGGGCCGGTTGGCCAAGTGGGCAGTGGAAATAAGTGGGTACGATATTGAGTACCAACCCCGAACCTCCATTAAGTCTCAAATTTTGGCAGACATTGTGGCCGACTTTACGCCAGCCCTAATACCCGAGGTCGAAAGAGAGTTATTAATTAACTCAGGGACTTCCTCAGGAATCTGGACCCTCTTTACGGATGGTGCCTCAAAAGCGAAAGGGTCCGGACTTGGCATCGTATTGAAGCCACCACCAGGCAATATAGTTAGACAATCTATTAAGACTGTGAAGTTGACTAACAACGAGGCCGAATATGAGGCCATGATTGTAGGCCTTGAACTAGCCAAAACCTTGGGGGAAGAAGTGATCGAAGCCAAGTGCGATTCCCTCATTATGGTAAACGAAGTTAATGGAGCATTCAATGTCAGAGAAGAATGAATGCAAAGATACTTAGACAAGTTGCATGTGACATTATATCGGTTCAAAGAATGGAGTTTGCAACACGTACCTCGGGATCAAAATAGTGAGGCTGATGCCCTCGTTATCTTAGGATCATCGGTCGAAGATGACGAGTTCAATTCGGGGGCAGTCATATAGCTTATGAGATCGGTGGTGGAAGAAGGCCATGCCGAGATCAACTCGATGAGCCTAACTTGGGACTGGAGGAATAAATATGTAGAATATCTTAGGATTGGAAAACTACCCTCGGATCCAAAAGAATCGAGGGACCTGCGTACAAAGGCAGCCCGATTTAGCTTGACAGAAGACGGAACCCTGTTTAGAAGATCATTCGATGGCCCACTTGCAATATGTCTAGGGCCAGGGGATACCGAGTACGTTTTAAGGGAAATACACGAAGGTACTTGTCGAAATCATTCGGGCACCAAATCACTGGTTCAAAAAATAATCAGAGCTGGTTACTATTGGATCGACATGGAAAACGATGCAAAGGATGTCGTTCGAAAATGTGATGGATGCCAACGACACGCTCCGATGATCCATCAACCCGGTGAGCTTCTGCATTTGATTGTTTCACCATGGCCATTCATGAAGTGGGGAATGGACATCGTCACCCCCCTTCCATGGGCACCCAGTAAGGCTCAATTTATATTGTTTATGACTGACTATTTTTCTAAATGGGTGGAAGTCCAGGCGTATGAGAAGGACAGGGAGAAGGAAGTCATCGATTGCATTTGGGACCACTTTGTATGCCGATTTGGAATGCCGACCGGGATTGTATGCGACAATGGAGTAACCAAATTCCTTAAAGACCACAAGATCAAAAGGATCCTATCAACACCTTATCACCCTAGTGGGAATGGACAAGCTGAATCTACCAACAAAACCATACTCCAAAACCTTAAAAAGAGGTTAATCGACGCCAAAGGAAAATGGAAGGAAATACTACCCGCAGTCTTATGGGCATACCGTACGACCTCGAAGACCAGTACTGGGGCCACCCTATTTTCTTTGGTTTATGGCATCGAAGCTCTGATACCGGTCGAAGTTGGAGAACTAAGTATCAGATTCTGATATGAAGCAAAGGAATCGAATGACGTGTCCATGAGTATGATCCTGGAGCTATTAGATGAAAGGCGTGAAGCCGCCCTTGTCCGGTTGGCCGTCCAAAAATAGCGGATCGAAAGGTATTACAATCGAAGGGCCAACCTTCGACACTTCAATACCGGGGACTTATTGATAAGGAAGGTCACACTGGAAAGGGATCCTACAAACTTGGAACAATAAACGGTGAGCAACTGCCAAATAACTAGAATATAACTCACTTGAAGCGATATTACTTCTATGGTACGACCCCGTTCTTTCTTTTAAATACATTTTAAACTAACGCTCGCAGGTAACCAACAAGGGACAATACGAGATTTTAGGTATGAACGCACGTATTGCACTCTTTTTCCCTTGAATCGGTTTTGTCCTAAATGGGTTTTCCGGCAATGTTTTTAACGAGGCAACAACTAAATCGTGCTAACATAGAATCGAAGGCCGACTACGAACCGGTGACGATGATCATAACAGCATTCGAGGCCTCTCTTCGATTAGCCCCAAACACTGAGGGGCATTACCCTCAGATATCGACTTTAGCAAGGAAAGAGACTTCATGATTGAAGGGTCTCAATTGATAAGATTTATTGTAAGGGCCAAACGGTCAAATGAACCGTGCCCACATAGACTGCTCAGACCCTGGCACAAAGCATGTATACATGCATAACTATTATGCACAAGAATAAAAAGAAGTCTTTTCCTTGTGCACAAACATCTTGTCTTTTAAATGTTTTCCTGAATTTCGTAAGGAATTTCCTACATACGATCCCCTAAAGGTATCGAGCCCACAGACCACCTTAATACTAGTTTGAACAATCACTCTCACTCAGGTACTGTCGTCCAAAAACTAACTCGGACGATCCGAGCTATTAGACCCCGAGGGCATAAGACCTATTAGGCAACACCCGAATTTCAAAGGCCACGGCCACCCCAACTTGGATACTGTTATCTTAGGTAAGCCCGGATAACTTGGGACAGCAAGCCCACTGGGCGACACCCAAACTAAAAAGGCTACGACCATATTAACACGGCTCGGAGACATCCGAGACCTGTACAAAAATGAGGCCTTAAAAATATTCTATAACCGTTTCTAAAGGCTACCCTCGGCAAACTATAATCTAAACTACTTTTGGAAATTTTTTCTTGTAATACTGAATCCCCACGATGCCTTAAAACAAAATAATGTTAAAGGCAAGGTTTGTTCGAATATTCGAACATAACCTAACTATTTCATGCTAAGGCATTTCGACCTTTGAAAATACAAATAATAAAGCAAAGGGAAAATTCAAAAGCTATGAAAGGGAAAAAACCTTATATATACATGTCAAAAATTTGTTTTACAAGGGCCAAATAGCTCGATACAAATTTTTACAAAGGCCGAATGACCTCAACAAAATCAAAAGACAGAAATATCTAAAAATATCCTAAGTGGCCTAGTCTTCGTCGGGGACCACATCATCACCTTCGGGGTCTCCACCGCCATCAGACTCACCAGAATATTCATACTTCTCGGCATAGGTCAGCTTCATAGCCGCGACTTCGAGCACCTTTGCATCCTTGATCTCAGTCGATAAATCAAAACCCCGAGCGTGAACTTCCTCGAGGGCCTCGGCATCAGCCTTATGCTGGGCCATCCTTTTATCAACTTCGTCTTTGACTACGACGACCTCTGACTTGGCCGTATCAAGCTCCTTGGACATATTTTCTTGACCGGAGACAGCCGAACTCAGCTGAGACTGGAGCCTATCGACCTTTTTGGCCTACACCAAGGCCTTTTGTTTGGTAGCCGGAAGCTGAACCTCAGCCGAAGTCAATTGTGCCCGGGTAGTCTCCTTTTCCAAGGCCAAGCGGTCCATGTTTCTTTTCCATTCTTCGACCTCGACCTTTACTGCATCCACCTCCGGCTGGAGCTGCTCGATCTGATCAAGTTTATTTTGAACCTGCGGGTTCGGACCGTTAGACACTATATTTGACTCATCGTCACTAACTTCAAATACTCTTCTTACCTGCTCGACCAGGTCGGCATGTTCCTTCCAGATCGCCTCTAGCTCAGCCTGGAGTTTCTTATGAGAAGTTTGTAAGCATCCCTCTTCTCAGTGAGCCCTCGAGTCTTAGCCTCGTGTTGGTTTAACTCTTCTCGATATCGGAGAAAAGTCTAGTGATGAAGCATCGAGGCCTGCAAGCATAAAGAAAAAAGTTACGATTGTTTGATACTTAATTTAAGTGCATAATAAAGGTCGACAAGAGGCATTTGAAGTTACCCGATTTAACATCTGTTATGCTTTGTTGAACAGGCATGACGCTTCCACCTCGTCCATTTTGGCCTGATCCTCTTCAGTCACCAAGCACCGAAGATAACTGGAAACCCCCACGGGGGAGAGAGAACCCGGGCATCCTCCGAAATAGACATAATAATTGACCACTTCCGGTCATGATCTGCACTCGGAGCTGGGAACCGATTTACCAATTTCGGACTTGAAGAAGGCCTGTTGGCTCCCGAACACGGTCTCTTCTTTGGTACCGGTAAGTCACCCAACCCAGTGACATCCTCCGAGACGGTAGAATCTAAGCCATCAAAGAAGTTGTTAAAAGAGTCTGCCACCCCTTGGAGCTCCTCATTTGGGCATCCTTTTAGCATCTGGGCCTCGTTGATCATGGAGTCAGTAAATGAAGGTGAATCGGAGAGATCTATCATCCCAAGTGCATCCTTCGGGATGTTATCCTCTGCCCCAGCCGTGGTTTCTTTGCCGACCTCCACATCTCGGGGCAAAACGACCTCGCCCCTCTCTGGTTTGGAGGCCTCGGTCACTGCCTCTTTTTCAGCCACCCTGGTTTGAGGTAGTTCGGTATCGCTTCGCACGCGAGCCACCAGTTCAGTAGCTTCTTCTTCTTCTTTGGACTCATTCCTCAGCCGATTGAGTGAGTCCGATGGGCTCTCCCGGGCGCTAGTGCTTTCCTTGGATTTGCACACCAGCCTCTTTTTTTGTTTTTTTCTTCTCCGAGTTCGGAGAAGTGGAAGCCCTTTTTCTCTTATTTTCCTCACCCTGTCTCGAAGCAGGGGACTTGAAGGGGCAATCCTCGCCACCTGATGGAGGCATCATTGCAACATCCTTGGGAAGACCTGCAAAGAAAAGGAAAATGAGTAAGGGTTCAGCAACATAGAGGAAACCTAAGTGTTGTCCACACGAGAACATAATCTCACCGTGAGAACGGTCCTCCCACCGGCCCTTCGAAAGTTTGTGCCATGCACGCTCGAAATATGGTTTCTGTGACACGATGCCCTCGGCCCACTCCTTGAGTTGAGGAACTGCATTCGAGCAGTAGCTGAACCACCAAAAAACATCGNTCGTCCCTCAGCCGGTTGAGTGAGTCCGATGGGCTCTCCCGGGCGCTAGTGCTTTCCTTGGATTTGCACACCAGCCTCTTTTTTGTTTTTTTCTTCTCTGAGTTCAGAGAAGTCGAAGCCCTTTTTCTCTTCTTTTCCTCACCCTGTCTCGAAGCAGGGGACTTGAAGGGGCAATCCTCGCCACCTGATGGAGGAATCATTGCAAAATCCTTGGGAAGACCTACAAAGAAAAGGAAAATGAGTAAGGGTTCAGCAACATAGAGGAAACCTAAGTGTTGTCCACACGAGAACATAATCTCACCGTGAGAACAGTCCTCCCACCGGCCCTTCGAAAGTTCGTGCCATGCACGCTCGGAATATGGTTTCTGTGACACGATGCCCTCGGCCCACTCCTTGAGTTGAGGAACTGCATTCGAGCAGTAGCTGAACTACCAAAAAACATCGATGAGAAGGGAGGAAAAGGAAAAGCGATAAACGAAATCTTGAAAGTAAGGTTATACTTATGTGTCATGTTCCATTTCTTAGGAAATGGCATATACTCGGCCGGTATTAAATCTGAGGTCTTTAATTGGACGAATCGACCTAACCAGCCTCGGTCCCGATCCTCATCGATGCTTGAGAATGAGGCCTTACTAGCTCGACAGACAAGTTTGATTAATCCCTCTCGATAGAGTCGGGGACTATACAAACGCATGAGATGGTCGATGGTGAATGGGCACCCCTCGATTTTGCTTATGAAGAAGCGGAGGAGAATTACTATCCTCTATAAAGAAGGATGAATTTGACTGAGGGTCACCTCGTACCTCTTATAGAAGGCAATGATGACCGGATCCAAGGGTCCCAGCGTGAAGGGATAAGTGTAAACACTTAAAATACCCTCCACATGGGTAGTAATCGCTTCCTCGGGCGTGGGTACCACCACAGGCTTATTAACCCAGTTGCAATCCTCCTTGACCTTGGAGAGGAAGCTATCGGTGACCGAGCATATATATCTCGAGACCGGTTCACACCGACCCGGTACTGAGGAGGGTTTATCGACCTTGATATCAACACCGGTTGGGCACCCCGCAGGAACGAATATCTTCAGGGGAGGTTCCAGTGTCAGTTTCTTAGTAGCAGCAGATAAAATATTTTCCTCTACAGCCGGTTGCAAGGTAGAGGGAGTTTCTTTTTGGGGAAAGGATTTTGAAGTCTTCACCATTTCTTTGATAGATGAAGGAAAGAGAGGAAGTTTAAAGATTAAGTTTGATGGCTGGGGATAAAAACAAAGCTGAAGTTCTTGTGAAAGGATTTTAGAATAGCCAGAAATTTAATAATGGGAAGTGTTGAAATTTCTAAGAAACAGGAGTAGAGAAGATTTGGATGTAAAATTTTGAATGAATGAAGAAGGGGGTATTTATAGTTTTCAAATGACGGTTCAAATCCATAAGTGTCCGACCAGCAACTGATGAACATTTAATGCCATTAAGACGTGCCTGACGAGATGTTTCGTTCATTTTGTCGTTTCTGACGCGGAGTATTGAAGAGAGATATCGGAAGCTCATATCATTTCTCGTCGTTTACTCTATGAAATACAAGGGGACTATTTGTATACGGTCGAAATCGGGCTCAACTATTGCACAACAAATCGGGCTCAGAATGCGATGGGTTGAAGATCGACCTCGAATCTCATCGAACCAGAACATGAGGTCAGAATGTCCGTCCTCAGGAACATTGAGCCCGTGATCCCGGAATCGATCTTGACCCTAAATAAACTCGAGAAAACATTGCCAGTATAAAACAACAGAAGACCAAAATAACGGAAGGCTGAAATATCCGTAGCCGATCGGATATTTCGACGGGAATCTCGACATGTGTCAGTAAAGAACCGGCAAATCAGCAAACTAGGAGATTTTTACCTTTTATAGAATTGTATCTAAAGTAGGACTCCCCTACTATATAAAGGGGAGTCTGATTACTTATAAAATATATTTTAACATGCATCTCAAGGTAATTTATTGTTATTTCTAGTTCTTATTATCTTGTCATTCTGTTCCAGCATCGATAAAAGTAGTTTTTGCCCAAGGGTGACTAACCTTCCAAGGCTAAGATAATTCTACTTGTGTGGTTTGCATTTACTTTCTCGTTATTTATTTTCACTTCAATCTGATTTATCATTTTGTATCAAGTTAGATCACGTGTCCTTAAAACCACGTACAAATTTAATTGTTATCCGATTTTGAGGGTAAACAAGTACGTAATATGAGAATTAAACTATTTAAACACAAAATGCTCCTTTGTGAATAAGTAATTCAAATACTATGATCCTTTGATTATTATCATCGCATAAACATGCATTAACAATCCTACATAACTAGTAAGTAAACCAAATGAACCTAATAACATTGAACATTATAATAATATATAAAATAATGATAAATATTGAACAATTATAATATTAAAGAAAAAAATCCTCAAAATTTTGACCTTTTCTCTGCCAGATCCAATATGGTCAAGAATCAGTTGCATGCTAGAAAACGAGTGAAAATAGCTGGGGCTAGCAAGTTTTCAAACTGATAATTGAAAAATAGCTAGCGTTTGCAAAGTCATTGAAAAATAGCCACTATTTTGCTGCAACACAGAAAGTTCCAGCATAATATACTGGAGATTGGTGCACATGTGCATGAACTTCCAGCATATTATGCTGGAACTCCAACACACGAAAAGTTCTAGCATAATATACTGGAGATTGGAGTACCTGTGTATGAACTTCCAGTATATTATGCTGGAACTCCAACACACGAAAAGTTCTAGCATAATATACTGGAGATTGGAGTACCTGTGTATGAACTTCCAGTATATTATGCTGGAACTCTAGTATATTATGCTGGAAGTTCACATGTAAACAATTCGAACTCCAGTATATTATGCTGGAATATTTTTCGGATTTTGAATAATGTTTTCGATCAAATTTATCTTTACATAAAAAATGGCTAAATTTCGATTGCTTTTGAAACTGTGGTTATTTTTCAATCACTACTTGTAAATCTGGCTATTTTTAAATTTCACCCGAAAGCGACGGAACAATGTAAGGCTTAGAATTTGGGCCCAGATGAGTCCGACAAATCTGTTTGGGTCAATTCTTGGCTTTTATGAAGGAGGAATTTACATAGAATATAACCTTTTTAAGACTTATTTATATAAGGGATTTTTACCTTCCTATACTGCATATGAAACTTTATTACCCTCCCTAATCAAGTTTTAACTTAATTACATGGTCATATGCAATTTACTAATTATATGCAAATTAGTTTTAAATGAGTATCCCTTTTATATTAGGAATTGAATAGGGAATCAGTTTAGGAATTGAATAAGGAATCAGTTATTTCCCATCACTATTCTTTCTCTCTCTCATGCTCTCTCTCTCTCCCCGTCTCTCTATCTCTTCTTCTCTGTTCTTTCCCCAATTTTTCTTCCTTTGTGTTCTCTACTTTTTATCCTTTCATGTTGTATATAGTTTTAATGGAATTCGTCAATGGATTTCAATTGTTTTACTGTAGAGTTTTAACTTAGCAATTTCCTTCTATGTTGCCCAATTGGCGTTCAAATATAAATTGTCAATCAATAAATTTTAAAGGTGTTTGACTCTCCACCATTGACAGCCATTAAAAAGCTTAGCTTTGAATTCGAATTTGGGTTTTCAAAAACCATTATTTGTTTGGATGGGGTGTTGTTACAAACAATTGAGAATATTGTTTGAAGTTTATATCTCAATTTTGAGGGTGCTTGGGGAAGATTAGACTTGATTTTGACTGAATTTCAGATCGACACTCGAAGAAAAAGAAGAATACATGACATACAATATACTTACGAAATTGTATATAATTGTATGTAAGTTGTATTATGTTGTAGTTATATATATTTTTATTTGAATGTTGTATGAAAGTTAAAAAATAATTGTATAATGTATGATACAGTCCTATACACTCCCAACTCATATAAAAAGCATCCTAAACCTATTTTGGAGGGGGGGGGGAGGACGTTTTTGAGAGGATCTTTTGACCAAGGGAGATCACAGAGCCGCCGTGAAGGCAGTTTCATCTTTTCTTCCACCAAACTTAGTAAATTTTATGTTGATTTGTATGATTTGTTGTTTTGCTACCATGTCTATGTGGAGCTAAACTTCACGTTCTAGGGTTATGGTTCTTTCATGACTATTGTTAATCGAATATTGATTTTCCCCTCTTGATTTGAAATATTGGTTTATTTATTCAGTCCTACGCTTAATTATTTGATTGTTTGATGACCAATTAAATACTATCAATGAATTTAGAGTTGAACTCGAAAGTGAGAATTCTAGATTAGATATAGGATTGAGTAGAGCAAGTTCTTGAACTCGGGCATTGAGGGATGTATTCGCGGTTAGGATAGACATATGCTAATTGCCTTGCTTTGTTATTATACGGGAATTATAAATACATTCTTGTTGATTCTAAATCTATAGACATATAGGTGTTAGGTTAGCTTGAATAGGCAAGTAGGAGATCGACAGATTCTTATGAGCAATATTAACCCCGTCAACCAACAAACCAGGTAAATTAGTTAATCTATTCGATTTAAGAATACAATAGGATTGTTAGATAGCCCACAACCCTAGATAGTTTTTATTACATTGATAACATAAAAATCTGTTGTTCTTTTGTTTAGAATTCACTATTTGTTTTTCTTTATTTTAATTAGTTTAGAAGCACCACTTTTGATTTTAATTCTTGTTTAGATAATTAGGATAGTCTAATTTAGTTAATAGTTGATAACAAGTCCTTATGGGGTCGACATCCGACTTATCCTTATCGAGCCATCAACATTAGAAATACCCCTTCGATTCCGAAACCGCTACACTCCGTTATTTTTGGGGTCGATATCCGACTTATCCTTCTCAGGCACCATTTCACAACACCCTATCCCGAAGGCAATTTGAAGAAGACGATAACACCGGCGAGCTTAACATGTTCAATCAAGGACGACGACACCAGATCATAGATGAAAATTCCACCACACTTAAAATACCAAGTTTTGTTACTCCATCAACCCAAACACTCATAGTCCGATTGCCTTTCCTCCGCTGGAAATAAAACACTGATGGTAAGTACCCTCAAACACTGATGGGTACGTGAGCATCAACTAGGAATGTAAAATAAAATACAATATCTGTCCGGAATACAAATTTGGACAAGAGAAATATAAATACTCT
>AWOL01S0330081.1:0-10694 GCA_000715115.1 Nicotiana otophora | reverse complement strand
ATTGATTCGCTCAGTGATTATAAAGTACTCTATTTCGAGGGTTTCGACCATTTTTGCATTTTGTGAGCTATGGAGCTCGGATTGAGGCGATTCTTGAAGCGATTTTAACCTTATTGATTGGGTAAGTGTTCTTTACTCGGTTTTGTTTATATTTCTTGAATCTATCTTCGATTTTAGCGTTTGGTTGATGAATTTTAAAGAGGTAATTGGGGGTTTTGGCCTAAAGTTTCATAATGTTATTTTTTGAGTTTTGACCATCAAATTGGAGTCGGATTTGAGTGACATTAGTATGGTTGGACTCGTAATTGAATGGGTTATTGGATTTTTTAAATTTTGTCGGGTTATGAGGTGCGGAACCTGGTTGGAATTTTGGCCAGTTTTGGGCTTTTTGATTCAAGATTTGATATATTTCGATCGGGATTCGTTCCTTTAGTATTGTTTGATGTACTTGAGTTGTTTTTGGTTAGTTTAGGGCCGTTTGGAGGTCGGAACGCGCAGGATGGCATCTTTGGAGCATCGTTTGACTTGCTCGGCATTGGTATTGGCTTGTTCGAGGAAAGTAACTCATCTAAACTTAGTGATGAGGGTATAAAACCCCGAAATACATGTTGTGTGATTGGTATTGAGGTGACGCACATGCTAGGTGACGGGCGTGTGGGCGTGCACCAAGCGATTTGGGACTCTATTGTTTTCATGGCACTGTATAGTAGTCCTATTTTGTTAATATCCGTGTTTGCACCATGCGATAAAGTAAATGAGCTGTCAATCATGATAGATATCATGTTTAGGCTTTATACTGATACTATTGGGACCCATAGTGGTCGTTTCTTGCTATCATTTCACTGATTACATTGATATTCATGCATTAATATCATATCTCAGTCTCAGTTGTTATTTATTGATACATCATATCAGTGTTGCCGGGCTAGTTTCATGACATTGTGAGCCCGTGAGTGAGACTGAAGAGATTGATGACTGAGTGAGGCCGGAGGCCTGTTTGTGAGGATATTGACACTATAGCACGTAAGTTGTCCGTGCAGCACGTGAGTTATCAGTGCGGATCCAAATATTGATATTATAGCACGTGAGTTGTCTGTAACAACCCGACTTGTCGTTTTAAGAATTTACGTTCCGTTCAGTGGCTTAAGGTCTCGAGCAACTTTGAAGTGTGTATTATGACTTGCGAGGGTGGTCAAGTTTGGTTTTCGGATGATTCGAGATTTAATTGAAATAATATTTTTTGTTTTGGAAGCTTAAGTTGAGATAATTGACCGGATGGTGAATTATGTGTAAATGATCCCGAAATGGAGTTTTGATGATTTCAATAGCTCCGGGTTATTTTGGACTTAGGAGCGTGTCCGGAAAATTATTTAAAAGTCCGTAGTGAAATTTTGCTTGAAATGGCAAAAGTTGAATTTTTGGGAAGTTTGATCGTGGAGTTGACTTTTTGATATCGGAGTTGGAATCCAATTCTGAAAATTTTCATAGATCCGTTATGTCATTTATGACTTGTGTGCAAAATTTGAGGTAAATCGGAATTGATTTGGTAGGTTTCGGCATCGAATGTAAAAGTTGAAAATTCTTAAGTTCCTCAAGCTTGAATTGGGGTATGATTCGTGGTTTATCGTTGTTTTATGTAATTTGAGGTTTCAACTAAGTTCGTATGATATTTTAGGATTTGTTGGTATATTGGGCTGAGGTCCCGAGGGCCTCGGGTGAGTTTCGGAATGGTTTCGGATCATTTTTAACTGCTGATTTTTTTGACAGCAATGTGCGAAATTTCTGATGCGCAGAGCTGACTTTGGAAGCTTATATCTTGAAATCTATAAGGAATCTAAAAATTAATGAAACTTATAGTGCTTTGATTCTAGTTTCCAGAATGATAAACCATTCATCATTCGGACATCTGTACAAAAAGTTATGATTGATTGACTGAAGCTAGTACCGCAGATTTTGGCTACAGCTGTGTGCATCGCCAAAACTTTCTGCTGCACATGGCTGATTTTGGGAACTTATATCTCACAATCTATAAGGAGTTGGGTAATGAGCTAAGCATGAAAGTTGTAGCCCTTTGTATCTAGTTTGCAGACATTTAAACGGTTTGGCAGTTGGAGTTGAGTACAAGAAGTTATGATTGATACACTACAGGCTATCAGGGAAGAGTTTTGG
Source organism: Nicotiana otophora (assembly GCA_000715115.1). Classification (NCBI taxonomy): domain Eukaryota; kingdom Viridiplantae; phylum Streptophyta; class Magnoliopsida; order Solanales; family Solanaceae; genus Nicotiana; species Nicotiana otophora. The sequence continues at coordinate 8,525 of AWOL01S0330081.1, read as the reverse complement.
AAGAGTTCAATGTTTTCAGCATAAGCATGTAATGATCCAAAGGTCCATTTTTAGTTCTAAAGATCGAAATTCGATTTTGAGACTTTTGGGATTTTGATAATGAATTATAGGAGTGATCTGGAAAGTTTGGTCTAATTTCATCAAGTTGCGATTGGGTTTTTAGCGCGAAACATGAGTTAATTATTTAACGAGTGAAATTGGTATCGCATTATGCAAATGAGCTCCGGATTGAGTTTTGATTGAACGACTAGGTTCGTATTATTATTTGTGACTCAAAGGAACAAGAATCGTCGAATTCCGAGTTTGTATGATGGAGTTAGAGCCTTTTTAGTGAAAAGAATAACTGCTGGTGCAAGCAAGTTCTGGTGTGGACTTTTAGTGACAAAAAATGGACTTTTAGTGACAGAAAATGGGCTTTTAGTGACGGATGGGCAGAAACTTAAGGACCAAAAAATGGTCATTTCCTTCATTTCGTTTTGGATATTTGGAGCACGGTTCTTGGGCGATTTTGAGGATTTCTTCACGATTTCGACTTGGGTAAGTGTCCTATATCCAAAAGTGATTATATTTCATAAATCCATGGTTATATTCATCATTTATTTCGGATGTAAATGGAAGAAATCAAGATTTTTGCAAAACTTTTCAAGAACAAAAAATTTTGATTTGGAGGTCGAGTTGTTATCGGAATTTGATAAAATTGGTATGGGTGGACTCGTAATTGATTGGGTTGTCGAATTTTGTGAGTTTTGTTGGGTTCCGAGATGTTGGTCCCACGGGCGATTTTTGAGTTAAATTTCGGATTTTGTTGGAAAATTAGTATTTTCATATGGAATTAATTCCTATAATTAGTATTGACTGAATTGAATTAATTTGGATAGAATTGAGCTGTTCGGAGGTCAATTCAAGCAAGAAGACAATTTTAGAATATCGGCCTAATTTCAAAAAGGTAAGCATCTTACCTCCTTGAGTGGGAGAATTACCCCTTAGGCATCGAGTCTTATGTGCTATTTGTGAAATATGAAAATCCGTGTACGCGAGGTGACGAATACGTACTCGGACTTTTATGTGAAAAATTTATTGAGTTAATGTCTTGGGTATAAGTGTAGTAAATTGAATAATTGTTTGCATTTATTTAATCATCTATTTGTCATGCCTCAATTCGCATTTATTGATTTTTTTTATATGACGATTTGATGTGAATGTGACCTGTATATTTATGTGAATTCTGTGAGTTTGATGGTTAATATTTCTTGGAATTTAATTTCATTATGAATTTTTCCTCTGCAAATAATTAATTAAATGAGCTTAAGAAGATGTATTTATATAATTATTAAAAATTAGGATTAATGAGGGCGTTGCCCTATGCTAAGTAATTTCTATCTCTGTTGATTGTTTTTGAGGTCTTATACACATTGTGTGGAGCTTTCGGCTATTTGTTGTGAAATTAATTGAATTATTATATTTTTTTGGATTTGGTTGTGCGCATTGGGAAAGTTGTGTTATGAATTGATTTTTGTTATGTTGCCGTGATAATATTATGTGTAAATTGTTGAGTTATTATTTTTAGGATATAAGGGTGGCATTCCACTGTTGATATTATGTGGGTATAAGGGTGACATTTCACTGTTGTTATGTGTGTTGGGATATTATCTAGGCGGAGTGATAAGAGTGGCTATAAGAGAGATAAAGGTGGCTATAGGAGCGATACGAGTGGCTATTGATATTGTCAGGGCGGAGGTATAAGGGAGACTATTATAGGAGTGATAAGGATAGCTATATGAGAGATAATTATGGCTATTGTCAGGGATAATATGTGATGATGTTGAGTTATTGTGTTGGTAATTTTCATGTGATGTTGGGATATTCCTTGTGTTTATTTTTATATCTTGTGCAACTTATCTTGTTGTTTTGGTAAACTTGATAATAGCCTGATCGATGTTGAAATTGTGAGCCTGTGGCTATTACCGGGCAAGTAATGTTATATGGGATCGGGTTGCGCGCCGCAACAGATATGAAATGTGGGTACGGGGTGCCGAGAAAAATATGATGGTTTTATTATTGGCACGTGAACTATCCGTGCAATTGTGATATGAAAAGTGGGCACTAAGTGCCAGGGAAATATGATGATTTAATTATGGGCACAAAGTGCCGTGAAAATATGAAAGTGGGCTAAGACCCGTATTTACGAAAAATATGAAAGTGGGCTGAGACCCGTATTTTATGATTATAAAATGAGGTGTCACATGGTGACTTTTAATTGAAAGAATTGTATTTGAAAATATTTATTTGAAGGAATTATATTAAAAAAATATTTGTTTAAAAGAATTATATTTGAAAGATATTTATTTGAAAGGGATATATTTGCAAGATCTTTATTTGAAAGAGTTTTATATTCAAAGGATATTTATTCGAAAGAAATATTTTCAGAAGTTATTTATTCGAAAGAATTACATATGAGAATTATATTTGAAGGACTTGATTTAATTGGGTGTACTTGTATTTATTATTTGTTGAGCAATATTAATGGTGTTCTTGTTGCCGTGCTGTGCATATCACTGGTTCATTTGTGTTGCCTTTATTATTATTTGTTTCCTATTATTTTGTATACTATATTGCACAGGTTATTAGACTAGTGAGTGCCTTGACTGTACCGCGTCACTACTCCACTGAGGTTAGTCTTGATAATTACTAGGTACCGACCGTGGTGTGCTCATACTACACTTCTGTACATTTTTGTGCAGAGCCAGGTATTGAAGATATCGGACTCGAACAGAGTTAGAGTGGTATCGCAAGGATTCAAGGTAGAGCTGCTTGGTCGCCGCAATCCCTTGGAGTCGTTCTATTTTATTGTATTGTTAATCATTATTCAAACAGTATTGAATATTTGATCCCTCAGATAATTTTATCTATTCAGTTAGAGTTCGTGACTCAGTATTACCGGCCTTGGGAGGTTTTCATAATGGTTTCCGTTGTTGGTTTTTAGCACCTGTATTGAATTAAAAAAAATGGCTTGAATTGTAATTATAATCGACTTACATAGTCTTAGAGACTAAGTGCCATCACGACGCCTGTGGTGGGATTGTGAGTCGTGACATTGTCCGTGCGGATTACAACGCTTGGGCTGTAGGAGCCCTTCCGGAGTCTGTACACCCCCAGTGAGCGTGGTTGATTATATTGAGGGATGGATTTTCCCTGGACGTGGATCTTGTCCGAATTATTTATATACCTAGAGATGGATCTTCTCCATAGGGCCGGATTGGCCTTCCTCGGTACTGAGTGACTGATGGTCAGTGATGTATATATTCCGGGATGGATCTTCCTTGGGCCATATGGGCCATAAACAGTACCGAGTGGTTGAGCATGATGAGTGGAAAGTGTGAGACAGTGAGATTAAGTACTCTGAGAGTGTGAGTACGTGATTTATCTCTGAGATACATGGCATTAGCATGCACACATGACATACAGGCATAGAGATGCATTTTTTCTCATGTTGTACGGTATCACATCATTCATGACTTTTTACACACATTGGTATGTGGGCATAGAGAGGTATTTCACACTTGCTATCTGGAAAGAAAAAAAAATGAAATATCTTATTTATTGTGGAAAGGATATTTGAAAAAGTTACAGTTTTCAAACTTACTCGTATTTTGGCTTTTTTGGTAAAAGATTTGGAGTTTTCACTGAGTTACTTGAAAAGAAATACGTATTTTTCTGGAACTGTGAACGAACTGAGCCTTTTATTTCTGAGATACTCATTTATAACTTGTACTATGCTGTTATGAACTATTGTGGAATATTAGTGTTGAACCCTACCCTTTTTTGTTAGCTCGTCACTACTTTCAACCTCAGGTTAGGTTTGTTACTTATTGAGTACATAGGGTCGGTTGTACTCATACTACACTTCTGCACCTTGCGTGCAGATATTGGTTGCTGATGTTGCTGTGTTCGATAGGAGCTGGATTGAAGATGTACCTGCATTCCAGTTGTAGCTGCCTCTTGTTCGTGGTAGCCTTAGATCTATAAAACTCTGTTTATTTACTTTTCAAAAAGACTATGTATTTATTTCATTTCGGCTTTGTAAACTCTATTCTTAGAAGCTCATGATTTGTACTACCAATCTTTGGAAAATGTATAAGATTCAGATAATTTCTTTTGATTAATTGTCTAGTTAAATATTATTGAAATTGAATAGTTATTAGTTGGCTTACCTAGCGGGTTGGGTTAGGTGCCATCACGAATAGTGAATTTTGGGTCGTGACAGGTAAAAGATAAAATTCACAATAGGTTCTAAACATGTAATAATCAGGCAATTAAGTCGAGTGTAATGTGTTAAGCGACCGTGCTAAAACTACGGAATCTGGGAGTGCCTCACACCTTCTCCCGGGTTAACAGAATTTCTTACCTGGTCCTCTGTGTTCGCGGACCATAAATTGAGTCAATTTTCTCGATTTGGGATTTTAAAATAAATCGGTGACTTGGGACACCATAATAATTATTCCAAGTAGCGACTGTGATTAAATAAATAATCCCATTTTGATTAATATCACTTTAATTGGAAACACTCCCCTATCCCTCGGGAAAAAGGAGGTGTGACAGCTCTGGCGACTCTGCTCGGGAAATGAACCCAGAATCTCTGGTTTAGGGTTTAGAATTCAAGCTTTAATGACTTTTATACTTGGCTTTTGTTTATTATCTGATTTTACATGTTTGGGCCTAATGTGTTAATTGCCATTTTTTACCGCTTTGATATTCTGTGAACTGTATATAAACTGTTACGACACCATTCTTCTCTCTGAGTCTTCTAAATCTTCTGGGAAGCGCACGCTGGCGTGGCTTCTTTTCTATTAGAGTGTCATATCCCTAATTTTAGAACGAGGATCGGATCAGTTACAAAGTCGGATAGCCTTTTGGTTCCCGGTAGGTTGCCCCCCTCGGCTCGAGTTGTCCGCTCGGGTAAGCCAGGTCTAAAACAACAAACCCCAAGATTCAAACCTAGAATAACATAGCCTCATGCCGGATCCCCAGTAGGAACGTTTGTCTGCATCACGTGCATTTGACTTTGGGGATGCAACATAGGGGGTGGGTCCGTCTAGGACAGGTGTACCCAAATTAAAAGATCATCTTGATGCATCTTACGTGCTACTTGTGTATTTGTTTGTTCGGCTTGCATGTTGACTGGCTTCTAGAATAGGGAATTCCTGAAAATCCCAGTATTTGAAAAAAGAAGAAAAAAAGATCCTGAAACTCTGCCGAATTTTTAGAAGGTTGTCGCAAATGAGTCTGAATTTTCAAAAAATGACATTTTTCCCCGGTCCTGAAAAACTGACCAAACTACGCAGGTTTTATTCTCACCGGATGTGAGATACGTAGGCAAACCTCATCGGTTCCGGCCCAAAATTTCAAAAAACCAAAAATACTTTCCTTTAATTCCTTCTTTAGAAGTCTTTCCTTAGAAAATCTCAAATAAAAAAAAATTTTAAAACCAAAAATATTTTCTTTCTTTTTAGAAGTCTTTCATTCGAAAAAGAAAATCAAATCAAAATCCAAAAAAATATATTTTTTTCCTTCTTAAGAAGTCTTTCTCCAAAAACAAATCGAAATTCAGAAAAAAAAAAAAATATTTTCTTTCTTCTTAAGAAGTCTTTCTTTTCATAAATTATTTTTTTTAAAAAAAATCAAAATCAAAAATATTTTCTTTTTTATAAGCTTTCATGGTCCGATTTTTAGAAAAAAGTGAAAAAAAAGAGTTAGGTTATTTAGTTCATTTATGATCTTCCCGAACTATGCAAGATCTGATTAATATTCCCACATGATACGTAGTGAACCCACATCAGGTACGATCGAATCATTTAGAAAAAAGAAAAGAAAAAAAAGAGGGACGAAAAGTGGTAAAAAAAAAGAGAGGAAAAAAAAGAGAAACAATGAGAGTGTTTATTCTAACATGCTTGTTGTTTTGAAATAAGAGCTAGTTGAAGGTGGTCGGTTTGGTGGTTTGTAATGGCAAGTCACAAAAACAATCCAAGATCCCTCGGAAATAAAAACATTTTCTAACCCAATGGAACACGTACCACTGTTGGTGATCCAATGTCACAAAAAGGCAAGTAGGCAAGTTGGTAGTGAAAAATCAAAAATGGAGGCAAATATGGGGTTGGCTTTACCATATTTGAGCAATAGAATATGGCCTGCTCGGGATGATTTGATGATGGGGATACATGAGAATTGAATGTTGTAGTAGTGTTAATGTACAAATTTGTGGCTAAGATGTCACTTGGTAACTGAAAAGTCACTCCTCTTTAGTTAGGGAAGAGTCTTGGTAGCTTATTTTGTCATCTTTTCTGTTATCTGGGTTATCCAGGGTTGTAACCCACATTTCAGTTTATTTGTCTTGTCGTCAAATCCTTCTATCCATTATTCAATGAAATACAATTTGTCATTTTGTGTCATTTTATGCTTAGTTCTTTAGCCGCTAGTTCTAGTGACATGACATGCATGCGGAATTTTTGGCCAGATCCTAAAAAATTGATTTAGTCTTGAATTGGATAACTGAGGAAAAGACACTTTTGAGGATGAATAAAGAGTCGAAAGACTTTGGAATTAAGCTCGAGAAAAATTCATGTGGAACTAGAATAGTGATACCCATGGAGGTTAAGGATATCTACCTTTGAATCATTGTGAAGATCGGGTTTGAGGAAGAATCAATTGAAGTTTGGTGGAAAGTTTGACATTAATGGATGGAAAGTGTCTTTCGACCACGACACACCAAGAAGACAGACATGTTTATCAATGTTGTGATTGTGAAGAGATAATGTGTTTGGCATTCTCGAGGCTGGGAGGCCCTTTTTCTGCTACCGAAATACTTTATATCATGCGTTATCCCTTTTGAGCTGGTGTCATTTTCTTTAAACCCCCATCTCTTGGAATCAAGTCTAGAGTCAAAAGTCCAAAAAACTAAAAGCAAAAATCCATGCACCAAGAGTACAAATTGGGATAACTCTTAGAAAGTTCAAGTAAAAAAGGAAGAAGAAAAGTACAGTCAAAGATCCATGCCACCAGAAAATAAAAGTTGGGGCAACTTGTTTTGACAACCAAAAAAAAAGAAGAAAAAAGAAAGAAAGACGAAAAAAATAGTTAGGTCAGATATTTGAACTACGTTTGACCTGATTCCTTCAAAAAAGGATACGTAGGTAGCCTTACATGGTTTGGTCCAACCAAATAAGAGTAAAAAACAAAATCCAAAAATCCCCAGTATGTGAAACAGGGGCAAAGATTTTATTTCACTTTTGAAAGAGTCGATTCCAAGAGTTGTAAGTCTACAACCCTCTTATTTCGAGTCTACCTTGAGCCTTCATGACGTCCCTTCTTTTTAACCCTATCCAAAATCCTTCCAAATAAAGACATCTTGATATTCCTTCAAGAATGCCAAGAGACGTATAAAATGAGCAGCAATTGTCACACGACATAGAAAACTGTCAAGTTGCTCACAAAAGAAAAATGAAGGGGAAAGAAAAACAAAAACAAATGAGAGTCTTACTAGTGAAAACCCTCACAGGCACTGTAAGGCGACGGTAAGTAGATATAAATAAATGAGAGAGACTTGTTGGTGAAAATCCATCGGGGCACCACTAGTCGAAAGTGAGTCGTGAAGTTGATGTAAAGGATTGACACGAACAAACCCGACTTCAAAGGTCATAAGAATGATAAATGGGAAAATTTGATTAGTTTGATAGATCAGGCCGTTAAATCCAAAATACATGTCATGATCATTAAGGTTAGTTGCCGCAAAATAAAAACAATGAAAAAAAAACTCTTCTTTTTTTTTCTTCCCGACAGGTGCATTTCTTGTTAATATTGTTTCTTTGCATCATTGTGTCCTTCACTTTGAGTCAGTCCTTATCAAAACAAGCAAGAAAAGATTTTAAAATTTGCTACTAGCTTTTTAGTTGCACAAAAATAAATTTGTCCAGCACAATCAGTTGTTACAGTTTACATGCCTTGAGGATCCATGCAAAGGCTCCCCCCTAAAAGACTCTTGTCAGCCTACTTGGCTAAAGCAAGCAAAGATAACCTCAAGGTTAATCAGGGATTACAAAATATCTAGTCTGATTAATCTTTCTCCTAGGATAAACGTCTTAGTCTAATGAATCTTTCTCCTAAGATAAGAAAACCTAGTCTGATGAATTTTCTCCTAGGATCGAAGTCTTAGCCTGATGAATCTTTCTCCTAAGATAACAAAAAGAAAACCTAGTCTGATGAATTTTCTCCTAGGATAGAAATCTTAGTCTGATGAATCTTTATCCTAAGATAACCAAAAGCAAACCTAGTCTGATGAATCTTTCTCCTAGGATAAACGTCTTAGTCTAATGAATCTTTCTCCTAAGATAAGAAAACCTAGTCTGATGAATTTTCTCCTAGGATCGAAGTCTTAGCCTGATGAATCTTTCTCCTAAGATAACAAAAAGAAAACCTAGTCTGATGAATTTTCTCCTAGGATAGAAATCTTAGTCTGATGAATCTTTATCCTA
>AWOL01S0330011.1:15634-37768 GCA_000715115.1 Nicotiana otophora | reverse complement strand
AGCCCACGCCTTCCGAGTGGGCCCAGGCCCTCCAGACCCGGATCGCCTAAACGTTTTTCGGGCCACCAAATCCGACCTAAGGAACCATACTCACTGCTCCGCAATGATTGTTCCGCGTGGGCTCGGTCGTGCCCCAGACCCGGATCACCTAAAACTTTTGTGGGCTATCAAATACGACCTAAAGTACCACATTTACCGCCCCGCCATGACCGTTCCTCTTTTTTTGCGTTATACGGCCAAAACACTAGAATTCCATAGGATTCAAATATTTTCATGTGCTATAGCCCACGTCTTCCGAGTGGGCCCGGCCCGCAGACCCGGATCGCCTAAAAAATTTGTGGTCCATCAAATATGACCTGAAGAACCATATTCACTACCCCGCCATGACCGTACCTCTTTTGTTTTTATGTTTTACGGCCAAAACACTAGAATTTTGCCGGATTCCCATATTTTCGTGTGCTATAGCCCACGCCTTTCGAGTGGGCCCGGGCCCTCCGGACCCGAATCGCCTAAAATTTTTACGGTCCATCAAATAGGACCTAAGGAACCATATTCACCGCCCCGCCATGACCGTTCCTCATTTTCTTTGTGTTTTACGGCCAAAGAACAAGAATTTCGCACGATTCTCATATTTTTGTGTGCTATAGCCCACGCCTTCCGAGTGGGCCCAGGCCCTCCGGACCCGGATCGCCTAAAGGTTTTTTGGGCCACCAAATTCGACCTAAGGAACCATACTCACTGCTCCGCCATGATAGTTCTGAGTGGGCTCGGTCGTGCCCCAGACCCGGATCGCCTAAAACTTTTGCGGGCTATCAAATACGACCTAAATACCACATTCACCGCCCCGCCATGACCGTTCCTCATGTTTTTTGCTTTTTACGGACAAAACACTAGAATTTCGCCTGATTCCAATATTTTCGTGTGCTATTGCCCACGCCTTCCGAGTGGGCCCGGGCCCTCCGGTCCCAGATCGCCAAAAATGTTTTTAGGCCATAGAATACGAACTAAGGAACCATTGTTACCACCCTGCCATGACCGTTGCTCGTTCTTTTGCATTTTACATCCAAAAAACTAGAATTCTGCCCGATTCCTATATTTTCATGTGCTATAGCCCACGCCTGTCGAGTGGGCCCGGCCCCCCAGACCCAAATCGCCTAAAACTTTTGTTGGCCATCAAATACGACCTGAAGAACCATATTTACCGCCTCGCCATGACCGTTCATCGTCTCTTTGCGTTTTACGACCAAAACACTAGAATTCTGCCCGATTCGCATATTTCCGTGTGCTATAGCCCACGCCTTCCGAGTGGGCCCAGGCCCTCCAAACCCAGATTGCCTAAACGTTTTTCGGGCCATCACATTCGACCTAAGGAATCATACTCACTGCTCCGCTATGATCGTTCCGAGTGGGTTCGGCCGTGCCCCAAAACCCGGATCGCCTAAAACTTTTGCGGGCTATCAAATACGACCTGAATTACCATATTCACCGCCCCGCCATGACCATTCCTCATTTGTTTGCGTTTTACGGCCAAAACACTAGAATTCCGCTTGATTCCCATATTTTCGTGTGCTATAGCCCACGCCTTCCGAGTGGGCCTAGGCCCTCCGGACCCAGATCACCTGAAATTTTTTCGGCCCATCAAATATGACCTAAGGAACCATAGTCACCGCCCCTCCATGACCGTTCCTCATGTTTTTGAGTTTTACTGCAAAAAAACAAGAATTCCGCACGTTTCGCATATTTTCGGGTGCTATAGCCCACGCCTTCCGAGTGGGCCCAGGCCCTCCAGACCCGGATCGCCTAAAAGTTTTTCGGGCCACCAAATCCGACCTAAGGAACCATACTCACTGCTCCGCCATGATCGTTCCGCGTGGGCTCGGTCGTGCCCCAGATCCGGATAGCCTAAAACTTTTGCGGGCTATCAAATATGACCTAAAGTACCACATTCACCGCCCTGCCATGACCGTTCCTCTTTTTTTGTGTTTTACGGCTAAAACACTAGAATTCCGCAGGATTCCCATATTTTCATGTGCTATAGCCCACGTCTTCCGAGTGGGCCCGGCCCGCAGACCCGGATCGCCTAAAAATTTTGTGGGCCATCAAATACGACCTGAAGAAATATATTCACTGCCCCGCCATGACCGTACCTGTTTTGTTTTTATGTTTTACGGCCAAAACATTAGAATTTCGCCGGATTCCCATATTTTCTTGTGCTATAGCCCACGCTTTCCGAGTGGGCCTGGGCCCTCCGGACCCGAATCGCCTAAAATTTTTACGGTCCATCAAATAGGACCTAAGGAACCATAGTCACCGCCCCGCCATGACCGTTCCTCATTTGCTTTGTATTTTACGGCCAAAGAACAAGAATTCAGCACGATTCGCATATTATCGTGTGCTATAGCCCACGCCTTCCGAGTGGGCCCAGGCCCTCCGGACCCGGATCGTGTAAAGGTTTTTTGGGCCACCAAATTCGACCTAAGGAACCATACTCACTGCTCCGCCATGATAGTTCCGAGTGGGCTCGGTCGTGCCCCAGACCCGGATCGCCTAAAACTTTTGCGGGCTATCAAATACGACCTAAAGTACCACATTCACCGCCCCGCCATGACCGTTCCTCGTTCTTTTGCTTTTTACGGCCAAAACACTAGAATTTCGCCTAATTCCCATATTTTCGTGTGCTATTGCCCATGCCTTCCGAGTGGGCCCGGGCCCTCCGGTCCCAGATCGCCTAAAACTTTTGTTGGCCATCAAATACGACCTGAAGTACCATATTTACCACCCCGCCATGACCGTTCATCGTCTTTTTGCGTTTTACGACCAAAACACTAGAATTCTGCCCGATTTGCATATTTCCGTGTGCTATAGCCCACGCCTTCCGAGTGGGCCCAAGCCCTCCAGACCCAGATTGCCTAAAAAATTTTCGGGCCATCACATTCGACCTAAGGAATCGTACTCACTGCTCCGCTATGATCGTTCCGAGTGGGTTCAGCCGTGCCCTAAGACCCGGATCGCCTAAAACTTTTGCGGGCTATCAAATACGACCTAAATTACCATATTCACCGCCTCGCCATGACCATTCCTCATTTATTTGCATTTTACGACCAAAACACTAGAATTCTGCCTGATTCCCATATTTTCGTGTGCTATAGCCCACGCCTTCCGAGTGGGCCTAGGCCCTCCGGACCCGGATCGCCTGAAATTTTTTCCGCCCATCAAATATTACCTAAGGAACCATAGTCACCGCCCCTCCATAACCGTTCCTCATTTTTTTTGAGTTTTACTGCCAAAAAACATGAATTCCGCACGATTCGCATATTTTCGGGTGCTATAGCCCATGCCTTCCGAGTGGGCCCAGACCCTCCGAACCTGGATCGCCTTAAAGTTTTTCGGGCCATCAAATTCGACCTAAGGAACCATACTATCTGCGCCACCATGATCGTTCCGAGTGGGCTCGGTCGTGACCCCAGACCCGGATCTCCTAAAACTTTTGTGGGCTATCAAATACGACCTAAATTACCATATTCATCGCCTCGCCATGACCGTTCTTCTTTTTTTGCATTTTATGGCTAAAACACTAGAATTTTTCCGGATTCCCATATTTTCATGTGATATAGCCCACGCCTTCCGAGTGGGCCCGGGCCCTTCGGACCCGGATCGCCTAAATTTTTTAGGGCCATCAAATAGGACCTAAGGAATCATAGTCACCGTCCCGCCATGACCTTTCCTCAAGTTTTTGCGTTTTACGGCCAAAGAATAAGAATTCCGCACGATTCGCATATTTTCGTGTGCTATAGCCCACGCCTTCCGAGTGAGCTCAGTCCCTCCGGACCCGGATCGCCTAAAAGTTTTTCGGGCCATTAAATTTGACTTAAGGAACCATATTCACTGCTCCGCCATGATCGTTTCGAGTGGGCTCGGTCGTGCCCCCAGACCCGGATAGCCTAAGATTTTTGCGGGCTATCAAATACGACCTAAATTATCATATTCACCGCCCCGCCATGACCGTTAGTCTTTTTTTGCGTTTTACGGCCAAAACACTAGAATTCCGCCGGATTCCCATATTTTCGTGTGCTATAGCCCACGCCTTCCGAATGGGCCCGGGCCCTCCGGACCCGGATCGCCTAAAATATTTTCGGGCATCAAATAGGACCTAAGGAATCATACTCACGCCCGCCATGCCCGTTCCTCAATGTTTTGCATTTTACAGCCAAAAAACAAGAATTTTGCACGATTAGCATATTTTCGTGTGCTATAGCCCACGCCTTCCGAGTGGGCCTAGGCCCTCTGGACCCGGATCGCCTAAAGGTTTTTCGGGCCATCAAATTCGACCTAAGGAACCATACTCACTGCTCCGCCATGATCGTTCCGAGTGGGCTCGGTCGTGCCCCCAGACCCGGAGTGCCTAAAACTTTTGCGGGCTATCAAAAACGACCTAAGTTACCATATTCACCGCCCCGCCATGACCATTCCTCTTTTTTTGCATTTTACGGCCAAAATACTAGAATTCCGCTTGATTCCCATATTTTCGCATGCTATAGTCCACGCCTTCCGAGTGGGCCCGTGCCCTCCGGACCCGGATCGTCTAAAATATTTTAGGGCCATTAAATAGGACCTAAGGAACCATAGTCACCGCCCCGCCATGACTGATCCTCATTATTTTATGTTTTACGGCCAAAAAATTAGGATTCCTATATTTTCGTGCGCTATAGCCCACGCTTTCTGAGTGGGCCCGGGCCTTCCGAACCCGGATCGGCTAAAAATTCTTTGGGCCATCAAATAGGACCTAAGAAACCATAGTCACCGCCCCTCCATGACCGTTCCTCATTTTGTTGTGTTTTACAGCCAAACAACTAGAATTCCGCACGATTCCTATATTTTCGTGTGCTATAGCCAACACCTTCCGAGTGGGCCCGGGCCCTCCGGACTTGGATAGCCTATAATATTTTCGGGCCATCAAATAAGACCTAAAGAACCATAGTCACCACCCCTCCATGACCGTTCCTAATTTTTGTGTGTTGTAGGGACAAAAAATTAGAATTCCGCCCGATTCTCATATTTTCGTGTGTTATAGCCCACGCCTTCTGAGTGGACCCGGGCCCTCTGGACCTGGATCGCCTAAAATTTTTTTGGGCCATCAAATAGGACCTAAGGAACCATAGTCAAGGCCCCTCCATAACTGTTCCTCACTTTTTTGCTTTTTACAGCAAAAAAACTAGAATTCCGCACGATTCTCATATTTTCGTGTGCTATAGCCAATGCCTTCCGAGTGGGCTAGGGCCCTCCGGACCCGGTTCGCCAAATATATTTTCGGGCCATCAAATAGGACCTAAGGAACCATAGTCACCGCCCCGCCATGACCGTTCCTCATGTTTTTGTATTTTACAGCCAAACAATTAGGATTCCCATATTTTCGTGTTATAGCCCACGCCTTCCGAGTGGGCCCGGGCCCTCCGGACCCGAATCACCTAAAACTTTTGCGGGCCATCAAATACGACCTAAAGAACCATATTCACCACCCCGCCATGAACGTTCCTCATCGTTTTGCATTTTATGGCTAAAATACTAGAATTCTGCCCAATTCCCATATTTTCGTGTGCTATAGCCCACGCCTTCCGAGTGGGCCCGGGCCCTCCAGACTTGGATCGCCTAAATTTATCTGGCCATCAAATAGGACCTATGGAACTATAGTCACCGCCCCTCCATGACCGTTCCTCATTTTTTTGCGTTTTACGGCCAAAACACAAGAATTCCGACCGATTCCCATATTTTCATGTGCTATAGCCCACGCCTTCCGAGTGGGCCCGGGCCCTTCGGACCCGGATCGCCTAACATTTTTCGGGGCGTCAAATAGGACCTAAGGAACCATAGTCACTGCCCCTCCATGACCGTTCCTCATTTTTTTGCATTTTACGGCAAACAAACTCGCATTACGTACGATTCTCATATTTTTGTGTGCTATTGCCCACGCCTTCTGAGTGGGCCCGGGCCCTCCGGACCCGGATCTTCTAAAAAATTTTTGGGCCATCGAATACGACCTAAGGAACCATTGTTACTGCCCTGCCATGACCGTTCCTCGTTCTTTTGCATTTTACGGCCTAAAAACTAGAATTTCGCCTCATTCCCATATTTTCATGTGCTATAGCTCAGGCCTTCCGAGTAGGCTCGGTCATGCCCGCAGACCCGGATCGCCTAAAACTTTTGCAGGCAATCAAATATGACCTAAAGTATCATATTCACCACCCCGCCATGACCGTTTCTCGTTTATTTGCATTTTACGGCCAAAACATTAGCATTCCGCCTAATTCCCATATTTTCGTGTGCTATAGCCCACGCCTTCCGAGTGGGCCCGGGCCCTCCGGACCCGAATCGCCTAAAAGTTTTTTGGGCCATCAAATAAGACCTAAGAAACCATAGTTATCGCCCCACCATGACCGTTCCTCATTGTTTTGCGTTTTACAACCAAAAAACTAGAATTTTGCACGATTCCCATATTTTCGTGGGCTATAGCCAACGCCTTCCGAGTGGGCCCGGGCCCTGCGGACCCAGATTGCCTAAAATATTTCCGGGCCATCAAATCAGACCTAGGGAACCATAGTCACCGCCCCGCCAGGACTGTTCCTAATATTTTTGTGTTTTATGGCCAAACAATTAGAATTCCGCCCGATTTCCATATATTCGTGTGTTATAGCCCACGCCTTCCGAGTGGGCTCGGGCCCTCTGGACCCGGATCGCCTAAATTCTTTTTGTGATATAAAATACGACCTAAGGAACCATAGTTACCGCCTCTCCATGACCGTTCCTCGTTATTTTGCGTTTTACGGCCATTAAACTAGAATTCCGCCCGATTCTCATATTTCCGTGTGCTATAGCCCATGCCTTCCAAGTGGGCCCGACCCCCTGACCCGGATCGCCTAAAAAATTTTTGGGCCATCCAATACGACCTAAAGAACTATATTCACCGCCTTGCCATGACTGTTCCTCGTTATTTTGCATTTTATGGCAAAATAATAGAATTCAAGCCCGATTCCCGTATTTTCATGTGCCATGCCTTGCGATTGGGCCCGGGCCCTCCGGACCCGGATCGCCTAAAATTTTTACGGGCCATCAAATAGGACCTAAGGAACCATAGCCGACGCTCAGCCATGACCGTTCCTCATTTGTTTTGTGTTTTACGGCCAAAATACTAGAATTCCGATCGATTCCCATATTTTCGTGTGTTATAGCCCACGCCATCCGAGTGAGCCTGGGCCCTCCGGACCCGATCGCCTATAATTGTTTCAGGCCGTCAAATTGGTCCTAATGAACCATAGTCACTGCCCCGCCATGACCGTTCCTCATTTTGTTTTGCGTTTTACGGCCAAAAAACTAGAATTTTTCACGATTCCCATATTTTCGTGTGCTATTGCTTACGTCTTCCGAGTGGGCTCGGGCCTTCCGGTCCCGGATCGCCTAAACTGTTTTTCGGCCATAGAATACGAACTAAGGAACCAGTTTTACTGCCCCTTCATGACCGTTGCTCGTTCTTTTGCATTTTACGGCCAAAAAATTAGAATTCCGCCCGATTCCCATATTTTCATGTGCTATAGCCCTGGCCTTCCGAGTGGGCCCAGTCCCCAGGACCCAGATCGCCTAAATATTTTGCGCGCCATCAAATACGACCTGAAGAACCCTATTCATAGCCCCGCCGGATTCCTATATTTTCGTGTGCTATAGCCCACGCCTTCCGAGTGGGTACGGGCACTCCGGACCCGGATCGCCTTACATTTTTTCGGGCCATCAGATAGGACCTAATGAGCCATAGTCACCGCCCCGCCATGACCGTTCCTCATTTTATTTTGCGTTTTACAGCCAATAAACTAGAATTCCACCCGATTCGCATATTTGCGTGTGCATAGCCCACGCCTTCGAGTGGGTCCAAGCCCTCCGGACCCGGATTGCCTAAAATATTTTCGGGCCATCAAATTCGACCTAAGGAACCATACTCACTGCTCCGCCATGATCGTTCCGAGTGGGCTCGGTCGTGTCCCCAAACCCGGATCGCCTAACACTTTTGCGGGCTATCAAATACGACCTAAAGTACCATATTCACCGCCCCGCCATGACCGTTCCACATTTTTTTGCGTTTTACGGCCAAAACACTAGAATTCCGCCTGATTCCAATATTTGCATGTGCTATAGCGCACGCCTTTCGAGTGGGCCCGGGCCCTCCGGATCCGGATCGCCTAAAATATTTTCGGGCAATCAAATAGGATCTAAGAAACCATAGTCACCGCCCCACCATGACCGTTCCTCATTTGTTTGTGTTTTACGGCCAAAAAATTAGGATTCCCATATTTTCGTGCGCTATAGCCCACGCCTTCCGAGTGGGCCCGGGTCCTCCGGACCCGGATCGCCTAAAATTTTTGCGGGCCATCAAATACGACCTAAAGAACCATATTCACTGCCCCGCCTTGACCGTTCCTCGTCTTTTTGCGTTTTACGGCCAAAACACTAGACTTCCGCCCGATTCCCATATTTTCGTGTGTTATAGCCCACGCCTTCCGAGTGGGCACGGGCCCTCCGGACCTGGATTGCCTAAAATATTTTCGGGCCATAGAATACGACCTAAGGAACCACAGTCACCGCCCCGCCATGAACGTTCCTCGTTCTTATGCTTTATAAGGCCAAACAATTGGAATTCCGCACGATTTCCATATTTTCGTGTGTTATAGCCCATGCCTTCCTAGTGGGCCCGGGCACTTCGAATCGAATAAAAAATTTTCGGGCCATCCAATAGGACCTAAGGAACTATAGTCACCGCCCCGCCATGATTTTTCCTTGTTGTTGTGCGTTTTACGGCAAAAAAATAGAATTCAAGCCCGATTCCCATATTTTCATGTGCTATAGCCCACGCCTTCCGAGTGGGCCCGGGCCCTCCGGACCCGGATCTCCTAAACTTATTCTGGGCCATACAATAGGACCTAAGGAACTATATCCACTGCTCAGCCATCACCGTTCCTCATTTTGTTTGCGTTTTACGGACAAAAAACTAGAATTCCGATCGATTCCCATATTTTCGTGTGTTATAGCCCACGCCTTCCAAGTGGGCCCGGGCCCTCCAGACCCAGATCACCTAAAATTTTTTAGGGCCGTCAAATTGGTCCTAAGGAACCATAGTCATCACCCATCTATGACCGTTTCTCATTTTATTTTGTATTTTACGGCCAAAAAACTATAATTCTGCACGATTCCCATATTTTCGTGTGCTATTGCCCATGCATTCCGAGTGGGCCCAGGCCCTCCGGTCCCGGATCGTCTAAATTATTTTCGGGCCATAGAATACGAACTAAGGAACCATTTTCACCAGCCCTCCATGACCGTTCTTCATTATTTTGCGTTTTACAGCCAAATAACTAGAATTCCGCACGATTCCCATATTTTCGTGTGCTATAGCCAACGCCTTCCGAGTGCGGCTGGGCCCTCCAGACCCGGATCGCCTAAAATATTTTTGGGCCATCAAATAGGACCTAAGGAACCATAGTCACCGCCCCTCCATGACCATTCCTCATTTTTTGTGTTTTATTGCCAAAAAAGTAGAATTTCGCCCGATTCCCATATTTTCGTGTGTTATAGCCCACGCCTTCCGAATGGGCCCGGGCCCGGCGGACCCGGATCGCCTAAAATATTTTCGGGCACTAGAATACAACCTAAGGAACCATAGTTACCGCCCCGCCATGACCGTTCCTCGTTCTTTTGCGTTTTACGGCCAAAATAGTAGAATTCCGCCCGATTCCTATATTTTCGTGTGCTATAGCCCACGCCTTCCAAGTGGGCCCGACCCCCTAACCCGGATCACTTAAAACTTTTTCGGGCCATCCAATAGGACCTAAGGAACTATAGCCACCGCTCAGCCATGAGCGTTTCTCATTTTGTTTGCATTTAACGGCCAGAAACTAGAATTCCGACCGATTCCCATATTTTCGTGTGTTATAGCCCACGCCTTCCGAGTTGGCCCGAGCCCTCCAGACCCAGATCGCCTAAAATTTTTTCGGGCCATCAAATTGGTCCTAAGGAACCATAGTCACCGCCCCGCCATGACCGTTCCTCATTTTGTTTTGCATTTTACGGCCAAAGAAACTAGAATTCTGCACGACTCCCAAATTTTCGTATGCTATTGCCCAGGCCTTTCCAGTGGGCCCGGGCCCTTCAGTCCCGGATCGCCTAAAATGTTTTCGAGATAAAGAATACGAACCAAGGAACCATTTTTACCACCCCGCCATGAACGTTGCTCGTTCTTTTGGGTTTTACGGCCAAAAAACAAGAATTCCGCCCGATTACCATATTTTCATGTGCTATAGCCCACGCCTTCCGAGTGGGCCCGACCCCCGAGACCCAAATCGCCTAAAACTTTTGCGGGCCATCAAATACGACCTAAAGAACCATATTGACCGCCCTGCCATGACCGTTCCTTGTTTTTTTATGTTTTACGGCCAAAACACTAGAATTCCGCCTGATTCCCATATTTTCGTGTGCTATAGCCCACGCCTTCCGAGTGGGCCCAGGCCCTCCAGAGCTGGATCGCCTAAAATTATTTCGGGCCATCAAATAGGACCTAAGGAACCATAGTCACCGCCCTGCCATGATTGTCCTCATGTTTTTGTGTACGGCCAAAAAACTAGAATTTTGTCGGATTTGCATATTTGTGTGTGCTATAGCCCACGCCTTTCGAGTGGGCCCGGGCCCTCCGGACCCGGATCGCCTAAACTTTTTTCGGGCCATCAAATTCGACCTAAGGAACCATACTCACTGATCCGCCATGATCGTTCCTCATGTTTTGCATTTTACGGCCAAAAATATAGAATTCCTTCCGATTCCCAAATTTTCGTGTGCTATAGCCCAAGCCTTCCGAGTGGGCCCAGTCCCCCTGACCCGGATCGCCTAAAAACTTTTTGGGCGATGAAATGCGACCTATGGAACCATAGTCACCACCCTGCCATGACCGTTCCTCATGTTTTTGTGTTTTACAGCCAAAAAACTAGAATTCCGCTCGATTCGCATATTTGCGTGTGCTATAGCCCATGCCTTTCGAGTGGGCCCGGGCCCTCCGGACCTGGATGGCCTAAAATTTTTTCGGGCCATCAAATTCGACCTAAGAAACCATACTCATTTCTTTGCCATGACCGTTCCTCATGTTTTGCATTTTACGGCCAAAGAACTAGAATTCCTTCCGATTCCCATATTTTCGTGTGCTATAGCCCAAGCCTTCCAAGTGGGCCCGGTCCCCCAGACCCGGATTGCCTAAAAACTTTTTGGGCCATCAAATTCGACCTAAGGAACCATACTCACCACTCCGCCATGACCGTTCCTCATTTCTTTGCGTTTTACGGCCAAAACACTAGAATTCCGCAAGATTTCCATATTTTTGTGTGCTATAGCCCACACCTTCCGAGTGGGCCCGGGCCCTCCGGACCCTGATCGCCTAAAATATTTCCGGGCCGTCAAATAGGACACTAAGGAACCATAGTCACCGCCTCGCCATGACCGTTCCTCATTGTTTTGCGTTTTACGGCCAAAAAACTAGAATTCCGCCCGATTCCCATATTTTCTTGCGCTATAGCCCACGCCTTTCGAGTGGGCACGTGCCCTCCGGACCCGGATCGCCTAAATTTTTTCCGGCCATCAAATAGGACCTATGGAACTACAGTCACCGCCCCGCCATGACCGTTTCTCATTTTTTTGCGTTTTACCCAAAACACTAGAATTCCGCCCGATTCCCATATTTTTGTGTGCTATAGCGCATGCCTTCCGAGTGGGCCCGGGCCCTCCGGACCTGGATTGCCTAAAATATTTTCGGGCTATAGAATACGACCTAAGGAACCATAGTCACCACCTCGCCATGAACGTTCCTCGTTCTTATGCGTTTTACGGCCAATGAATTGGAATTCCGCATGATTCCCATATTTTCGTGTGCTATAGCCCATGCCTTCCGAGTGGGCCCCGGCCCTTCGGATCACCTAAAACTTTTTCGAGCTATCAAATAGGACCTAAGGAACTATAGTCACCGCCCTTCCATGACTGCTCCCTGTTGTTTTGCGTTTTACGGCAAAAAAATAGAATTCAGGCCCGATTCCCATATTTTCATGTTCTATAGTCCACGCCTTCCGAGTGGGCCCGGGACCGCCGGACCCGGATCGCCTTAAATTTTTCCTCACCGTCAAATAAGACCTAAGGAACTATAGCCACCGCTCAACAATGACCGTTCCTTATATGTTTTTGTTTTTACGGCAAAAAAGCTAGAATTCCAACCGATTCCCATATTTTCGTGTGTTATAACCCACACCTTCCGAGTGGGCCTGACCCCCTGACCTGGATCGCCTAAATATTTTTCGGGCCATCAAATAAGACCTAAAGAACCATATTCACTGCCCCGCCATGACTGTTCCTCGTTGTTTTGTGTTTTACATCAAAAAAATAGAATTCAAGCCCGATTCCCATATTTTCATGTGCTATAGCCCACGCCTTCCGAGTGGGCCCGGTCCCTCCGGACCCGGATTGTCTAACATTATTCCGAGCCGTCAAATAGGACCTAAGGAACTATAGCCACCGCTCAGCCATGACCGTTCCTCTTTTTGTTTGCGTTTTACGGCCAAAAAACTAGAATTCGACCGATTCCCATATATTCGTATGTTATAGCCCACGCCTTTCGAGTGGGCCCGGGCCCTCCAGACCTTGATCGCCTAAAAACTTTTTGGGCCGTCAAATTGTTCCTAAGGAACCATAGTCACCGCCCCTCCATGACCGTTCCTCATTTTGTTTTGCGTTTTACGGCCAAAAAACTATAATTCTGCATGATTCCCATATTTTCGTGTGCTATTGCCCACACCTTCCGAGTGGGCCTAGGCCCTCCGGTCCCGGATCGCCTAAAATATTTTCTGGCCATAGAATACGAACTAAGGAACCATTGTCACCATCCCGCCATGACCGTTCCTCATTGTTTTGCATTTTACGGCCAAAAAACTAGATTTCCGCCCGATTCACATATTTTCGTGTGGCATAGCCCACGCCTCCCGAGTGGGCCAGGGCCCTAAGGAACCATACTCACTGCCCCACCATCAAATTAGACCTAAGGAACCATACTCACTGCCCCGCCATGATCGTTCCGAGTGGGCTCGGTCGTGCCCCCAGACCCGGACCGCCTAAAACTTTTGCGGGCTATCACATTTGACCTAAAGTACCATATTCACCACCCCGCCATGACCGTTCCTCGTTTTTTGTGTTTTACGGACAAAACACTAGCATTCCGCCTAATTCCCATATTTTCGTGTGCTATAGCCCAGGCCTTACGATCGGGTCCGGGCCCTCCGAACCCGGATCGCCTAAAAACATTTTGGACCATCAAATAGGACCTAAGGAACCATAGTCACCGCCCCTCCATGATCGTTCCTCATTTTTTTGTGTTTTACAGCAAAAAAACTAGAATTCTGCACGATTCCCATATTTTTGGGTGCTATAGCCAATGCCTTCCGAGTGAGCCCGGGCCCTCCGGACCTGGATCACCTAAAATATTTTCGGGCCATCAAATAAAACCTAAGGAACCATAGTCACCGCCCTGCCATGACCGTTCCTCATTTGTTTTTATTTTACGGCCAAAAAACTAGAATTCCGCACGATTCCCATAATTTCGTGTGCTATAGCCAAAGCCTTCCGAGTGTACCCGGGCCCTCCGGACCCGGATCGCCTAAAATATTTTCGGGCCATCAAATAGGAACTAAGTAACCATAATCACCGTCCCTCCATGATTGTTCCTCATTTTCTTGCGTTTTACAGCTAAAAAACTAGAATTCCGCACGATTCCCATATTTGCGTATGTTATAGCCAACGCCTTCCGAGTGAACTCGGGCCCTCCTGACCCAGATCGCCTAAAATATTATCGGGCCATAAAATAGGACCTAAGTAACCATAGTCACTGCCCCGCCATGACCGTTCCTCATATTTTTGTGTTTTACGAACAAAATATTAGGATTCCCATATTTGCGTGTGCTATAACCCACGCCTTTCGAGTGGGCCCGGGCCCTACGGACCCGGATCGCCTAAAACATTTTCGGGTCATCAAATAGGACCTAAGGAACCATAGTCACCACCCCTCCATGACCGTTCTTCATGTTTTTGCATTTTAATGCCAAACAACTAGAATTGCGCACGATTCGCATATTTTCGTGTGCTATAGCCAACGTCTTCCGAGTGGGCCCGGGCCTCTAGACTCGGATCGCCAAAAATATTTTTGGACAATCAAATAGGACCTAAGGAACCATAGTCACCGCCCCGCCATGACCGTTCCTCATTTTTGTGTGTTTTACGGCCAAAAAATTAGAATTCCGCCCGATTCCCATATTTTTGTGTGTAATAACCCACGCCTTCCGAGTGGGCCCGGGCTCTCCGGACCCGGATCGCCTAAAATCTTTTCGGGCTATAGAATACGACCTAAGGAACCATAGTGACTGCCCCGCCATGACCGTTCCTCGTTCTTTTGCGTTTTAAGGCCAAAATAGTAGAATTCCGCCCGATTCCTATATTTTCGTGTGTTATAACCCTCGCCTTCCAAGTGGGCCTGACCCCCTGACCCGGTTTGCCTAAAAACTTTTTGGGGCATCAAATACGACTTAAAGAACCATATTCAATGCCCCGCCATGACTGTTCCTCGTTGTTTTGAGTTTTACACCAAAACAATAGAATTCAAGCCCGATTCCCATATTTTCATATGCTATAGCCCATGCCTTCCGAGTGGGCTCGGGCCCTCCGGATCCAAATCGCCTAGAATTATTCTGGGCTGTCAAATAGGACCTAAGGAACTACAGCCACCGCTCAGCTATGACCGTTTCTCATTTTTTTGCATTTTATGGCCAAAAAACTAGAATTCTGACTGATTTCCATATTTTCGTGTGTCCACGTCTTCCGAGTTGGCCCGGGCCCTCCGGACCCAGATCGCCTAAAATTTTTTCGGGCCATCAAATTTGTTCTAAGGAACCACAGTCACCGCCCCGCCATGACCGTTCCTCATTTTGTTTTGCAATTTACGGCCAAAAAACTAGAATTCCGCCCGATTACCATATTTTCATGTGCTATAGCCCACGCCTTCCGATTGGGCCGGGGCCCCCAGACCCAGATCGCCTAAATATTTTGCGGGCCATCAAATACAACCTAAATAACCATATCGAACGCCCCGCCATGACCGTTCCTCGTTGTTTTTGGGTTTTACGGAAAAACACTAGAATTCCGCCCGATTCCCATATTTCCGTGTGCTATAGCCTAAATTCCCATATCGACCGCCACGCCTAAATTGTTTTTGGGCCATAGAATACGACCTAAGGAACCATAGTCACCGCCCTTCCATGACCGTTCCTCATGTTTTTGCGTTTTACGGCCAAAAAACTAGAATTTTGCCAGATTTGCATATTTTCGTGTGCTGTAGCCCACGCTTTCCGAGTGGGCCCGGGCCCTCCGGACCCGGATCGCCTAAATTTTTTCGGGCCATCAAATTCGACCTATGGAAAAATACTCACTGCTCCACCATGATCGTTCCTCATGTTTTGCGTTTTAAAGCCAAAAAACTAGAATTCCTTCTGATTCCCATATTTTCGTGTGCTATTGCCCAAGCCTCATGAGTGGGCCCGGTCCCCCTGACTCGGATCGCCTAAAAACTTTTTGGGCCATCAAATTCGACCTATGGAACCATAGTCACCACCCCGCCAGGACCGTTCCTCATGTTTTTGCGTTTTACGGCCAAAAAACTAGAATTCCGCCCGATTCACATATTTTCGTGTGCTATAGCCCACGCCTTCCGAGTGGGCCCGGGCCCTCCGAACCCGGATCGCCTAAAAACTTTTGGGCCATCAAATAGGACTTAACTAACCATAGTCACCGCCCCGCCATGACCGTTCCACATTGTTTTGCATTTTACGGCCAAAAAACTAGAATTCCGCCCGATTTCCATATTTGCGTGTGCTATCGCCCACGCCTTCCGAGTGGGCCCGGTCCCTTCCAACCAGGATCGCCTAAAAATTTTTTGGGCCATCAAATAGGACCTAAGGAACCATAGTCACCACCTCGCTATAACCGTTCCTCATTTCTTTACGTTTTACGGCCAAAAAACTAGAATTATGCATGATTCCCTTATTTGCGTGTGCTATCCCACGCCTTCCGAGTGGGCCCGGTATCCCAGACCCGGATCGTCTAAAAAGTTTTTGGGCCATAAAATTCAACCTAAGGAACCATACTCACCGCCCCGCCATGACCGTTCCTCATTTCTTTGTGTTTTACGGCCAAAAATCTAGAATTACGAAAGATTCCCATATTTTCTTGTGCTATAGCCCACGCCTTCCGAGTGGGCCCGGTCCCTCCGGACTCGGATCGCCTAAAATATTTCCGGTCCATCCAATAGGACCTAAGGAACCATAGTCACTGCCCCACCATGACCGTTCCTGATTTGTTTGCGTTATACGGCCCAAAAACTAGAATTCCGCACGATTCCCATTTTTCGAGTTCTATAGCCCACGCCTTCGGAGTGGGCCCAGCCCCCAGACCCGGATCGCCTAACAATTTTGCGGGCTATCAAAAACGACCTAAAGAACCATATTCACTAGCCTTCCATGACCGTTCCTCATTGTTTTGCGTTTTACGGCCAAACAACTAGCATTCCGCACGATTCCCATATTTTCTTGTCCTATAGCCCACGCCTTCCGAGTGGGTCCAGTCCCTCCGGACTCGGATCGCCTAAAATATTTCTGAGCCATCAAATAGGACCTAAGGAACCATAGTCACTGCCCCGCCATGACCGTTCCTGATTTGTTTGCGTTTTACGGCCAAAAAACTAGAATTCTGCACGATTCCCATTTTGTGAGTGCTATAGCCCACGCCTTCCGAGTGGGCCCGGCCCCCAGACCCGGATCGCCTAGATATTTTAGGGGCTATCAAATACGACCTAAAGAACCATATTCACCACCCCGCTATGACCGTTCCCCGTTGTTTTGCGTTTTACGGCAAAAAAACTAGAATTCCGCCCGATTCCCATATTTTCGTGTGCTATAACCCACGCCTTCCGAGTGGGCCCGGCCCCCAGACCCGGATCGCCTAGATATTTTAGGGGCTATCAAATACGACCTAAAGAACCATATTCACAACCCCGCTATGACCGTTCCCCGTTGTTTTGCGTTTTACGGCAAAAAAACTAGAATTCCGCCCGATTCCCATATTTTCGTGTGCTATAACCCACGCCTTCCGAGTGGGCCCGGTCCCCCAAACCCGGATCGCCTATAAAATTTTTGGACCATCAAATTCGACCTAAGGAACCATACTCACTACTCCGCCATGATCGTTCCTCATGTTTTGCATTTACTGCCAAAAAACTAGAATTTCGTCTGATTCCCATATTTTCGTGTGCTATAGCCCAAACCATCCGAGTGGGCCCAGGTCCTCCGGACCCGGATCGCCTAAATATTTTTCGGGACATCCAATAGGACCTTAGGAACCATAGTCACCGCCCCGCGATGACCGTTCCGCATGTTTTTGGCGTTTTACGGCCAAAAAACTAGATTTCAGCCCGATTCCCATATTTGCGTGTGCTATAGCCCATGCCTTCCGAGTGGGCCCGGGCCCTCCGGACCCTGATCGCCTAAAATATTTTCGGGCCGTCAAATAGGACACTAAGGAACCATAGTCACCGCCCCGCCATAACCATCCCTCATTGTTTTGCTTTTTACGGCCAAAAACTAGAATTCCACACAATTCCCATATTTTCGTGTGCTATTGCCCACGACTTCCGAGTGGGCCCGGGCCCTCCGGACCCGGATCTCCTAAACTTTTTCCAGGCCATCACATAGGACACTAAGGAACCATAGTCCCTGTCCCGCCATGATAGTTACTCGTTCTTTTGCGTTTTACGGCCAAAAAACTAGAATTCCGCTCGAATCCTATATTTTCTTGTGCTATAGCCCACGCCTTCCGAGTGGGCCCGGCCCCCAAGAACCATATGCACCGCCCCACCATGAACGTTCCTCATGTTTTACATTTTACGGCCAAAACACTAGAATTCCACCCGATTCCCATATTGTTTTGTGCTAGCCCACGCCTTTCGAGCGGGCCCGGGCCCTCCGGACCCGGATCGCCTAAATTGTTTTTGGGCCATAGAATACGACCTAAGGAACCATAGTCACCGCCCTTCCATGACCGTTCCTCGTACTTTAGCGTTTTACGGTGAAAAAACTAGAATTCTGCTCGATTTTTATATTTTCGTGTGTTATAGCCCACGCCTTCAAAGTGGGCTCGGCCCCCTGACCCGGATCGCCTAAAAATCTTTTGGGCCATCCAATACGACCTAATGAACCATATTCACCACCCAACCATGACCATTCCTCGTAGTTTTGTGTTTTACGGTAGAAAAATAGAATTTCGCACGATTCCCATATTTTCGTGTGCTATTGCCCACGCCTTCCGAGTGGGCCCGTGCCCTCTGGACCCGGATCGCCTAAAATTTTTCGGGCCGTCATATTCGACCTAAGGAACCATACTCACTGCTTCGCCATGATCATTCCTCATGTTTTGCATTTTACGCTCAAAAAACTAGAATGCCTTCCGATTCCCATATTTTCGTATGCTATAGCCCAAGCCTTCCGAGTGGGCCCAATCCTCCAGACCCGCATCGCCTAAAAACTTTTTGGGGCATCAACTGTGACCTAAGGAACCATACTCATTGCCCCGCCATAACCGTGCCTCATTGTTTTGCCTTTTACAGCCAAAAAACTAGAATTTTGCATGATTCCCA
This sequence comes from Nicotiana otophora, assembly GCA_000715115.1. Classification (NCBI taxonomy): domain Eukaryota; kingdom Viridiplantae; phylum Streptophyta; class Magnoliopsida; order Solanales; family Solanaceae; genus Nicotiana; species Nicotiana otophora. The sequence continues at coordinate 18,972 of AWOL01S0330011.1, read as the reverse complement.
TATTTTCGTGTGTTATATAGCCCACGCCTTCCGAATAGGCCCGGGCAACCCCGGACCTGGATCGACTATAATTCTTTTGGGCCATCACATAGGACCTAAGGAACCATAGTCACCGCCCCGCCAAGAACGTTTCTCGTTTTTTTGCGTTTTACGGCCAAAAAACTAGCATTCCACCCGATTCTCATATTTTCGTGTGCTATGCCTTCCGAGTCGGCCCGGGCCCCCCAGACCCGTATCGTCTAAAACTTTTTTTGGGGCATCAAATATGACCTAAGGAACCATAGTCACTGCTCCGCCATGATCGTTCCTCATTTTTTGCCTTTTACGGCCTTAAAACTAGAATTCCGCCCGATTTTCATATTTTCGTGTGTTATAGCCCACGCCATCCAAGTAGTCCCAGAACCCCGGACCCTGATCGCCTTAAATTTTTCTAGTCCATCAAATATAACCTAAGGAATCATAGTCACCGCCACGCCATGATCGTTCCTCATTATTCGTGTTTTTCGGCCAAAAATCTAGAATTTCACCTGATTCCCATATTTTCATGTGCTATAGCCCACGCCTTCCGAGTGGGCCCGGTCCTTCCGGACTCGGATCGCCTAAAATATTTTTGGGGCATCAAATAGGACCTAAGGAACCATAGTCAGTGCCCTGCCATAACCGTTCCTGATTTGTTTGCGTTTTAAGGCCAAAAAACTAGAATTCCGCACGATTCCCATATTTTCGTGTGTTATTGCCCACGCCTTCCGAGTGGGCCCGGTCCCTCCGGACCCGGATCGCCTAAATTTTTTCGGGCCATAGAATACGACCTAAGGAACCATTGTTACCGCCCCGCCATGACCGTTCTTCGTATTTTTGCATTTTACGGCCAAAAATCTAGAATTCCACCCGATTCCCATATTTGTATGTGCTATAGCCCACGCCTTTCGAGTGGGCCCGGCCCCCAGACCCAGATCGCCTAAAAATTTTGCGGGCCATTAAATACGACCTAAAGAGCCATATTCACCACCCCGCCATGACCGTTCCTCGTTGTTTTGCGTTTTACGGCCAAAAAAATAAAATTCCGCCCGATTCCCATATTTTGGTGGGCGTGGGCCCGGTCCCACAAATCCGGATCGCCTATAAACTTTTCGGGCTATCGAATTCGACCTAAGAAACCATACTCACTGCTCCGCCATGATCATTTCTCATGTTTTGCATTTTACGGCCAAAAAACTAGAATTTCGTCCGATTCCCATATTTTCGTGTGCTATAGCCCAAGCCTTCCGAGTGGGTCCGGGCCCTCCGGACCCGGATCACCTAAAAAATTTTCGATCCATCAAATAGGACCTAAGGAACCATAGTCACCGCCCCGCCATGACCGTTCCTCATTTATTTGCGTTTTACGGCTAAACAATTAGAATTCCGCCTGATTCCTATATTTTCGTGTGCTATTGCCCATGCCTTCCGAGTAGGCTCGGGCCCTCCGGACCCAGATCGCCTAAAATATTTCCAGACCGTCAAATAGGACACTAAGGAACCATAGTCACCATCCCTCCACGACCGTCCCTCATTTATTTGCTTTTTACGACCAAAACACTAGAATTCCACACAATTCCCATATTTGCGTGTGCTATTTATTGCCCATGACTTCCGAGTGGGCCCGAGCCCTCCGGACCAGGATCTCCTAAAATTTTTCCAAGCCATCAAATAGGACACTGAGGAACCATAGTCACTTCCCCGCCATGATAGTTCCTCGTTCTTTTTCGATTTACGGCCAAAAAACTAGAATTCCGCCCGATTCCTATATTTTCTTGTGCTATAGCCCACGCCTTTCGAGTGTGCCCGGCCGCCAAGACCAGGATCCCCTAAAATTTTTGTGGGAATAACATAGGACCTAAAGAACCATATGCACCGCCCCTCCATGACCGTTCCTCGTTGTTTGCATTTTACGGCCAAAACACTAGAATTCCGCCCGATTCCCATATTTTCATGTGTTATAGCCCACGCCTTCCGAGCGAGCCCGGATCGCCTAAAGTTTTTTCTAGCCATAGAATACGACCTAAGGAACCATAGGCACCGCCCCTCTATGACCGTTTCTCGTACTTTAGCGTTTTAAGGCAAAACAATTAGAATTCCGCCCGATTTCCATATTTTTGTGTGCTATAGCCCAAGCCTTCCGAGTGGGCCTGGTCCCCCAGACGCGGATCGCCTAAAAACTTTTTAGGCCATCCAATGCGACCTAAGGAACCATACTCATCGCCCCTCCATGACCGTTCCTCATTGTTTTGCATTTTACGGCCAAAAAACTAGAATTTCGCACGATTCCAATATTTTCGTGTGTTATAGCCCACGCCTTCCGAGTGGGCCCGGGCCCTTCGGACCTAGATCGCCTAAAAACTTTTCGAGCCATCAAATAGGACTTAAGGAACCATAGTCACCACCCTGCCATGACCGTTCCTCATTGTTTTGCGTTTTACGGCCAAAAAACTAGAATTCCGCCTGATTCCCATATTTTCGTGTGCTATAGCCCACGCCTTCCGAGTAGGCCCGGGCAACCCCGGACCCGGATCGACTATAATTCTTCTGGGCCATCAAATAGGACCTAAGGAACCATACTCACTGCTTCTCCATGATCGTTTCTCTTTTTTTTTGCGTTTTACGGCCAAAAAATAAGAATTCCACCTGATTCCCATATTTTCGTATGCTATAGCCCACGCCTTCCGAGTTGACCCGGGCCCCCCCAGACCCGTATCGTCTAAAACACTTTCCGGGGCATCAAATACGACCTAAGAAACTATAGTCACTTCCCCGCCATGATCGTTCCTCATGTTTTGCGTTTTACGGCCTAAAAACTAGAATTCCGCCTGATTCCCATTTATTTGTGTGTTATAGCCCACGCCTTCCAAGTGGTCCCAGGAACCCCGGACCCTGATCGCCTTAAATTTTTCTGGGCTATCAAATACGACCTAAGGAACCATAGTCACCGCCCCGCCATGGTCGTTCCTCATTTTTTGCGTTTTTCGGCCAAAAATCTAGAATTTCACCTGATTCCCATATTTTCGTGTGCTATAGAGACAGGGCGGTGACTATTGTTATTTAGGTCGTATTTGATAGCCCGGAAAAACTTTAGGGGATCAGGGTCCAAGGGGCCCTGCCCACTCGGAAGTCGTGGGCTATAACACACGGAAATATGGAAATCACGCGGAATTCTTGTGTTTTTGCCGTTAAACGCAAAGAAATAAGGAATGGTCATGGAGGGGCGCCGACTATGGTTTCTCAGGCCGTATATGATAAACCTAAAATTTTTTAGGCAATCGGGGTCCGGGATTCTGGGACCCACTGGGAAGGCATAGGCT
>AWOL01S0329970.1:0-19267 GCA_000715115.1 Nicotiana otophora | reverse complement strand
TGTGTGTGTGTGTGTGTGTGTGATGCATATGGATAGAGAGATAAAGATGCAGAGATATATGCATATATATAATGTATGACTATGGCCACAATATGTAATCCAACATATAAATAGCCCATCATGTCCAAATACGATATCAAAAGCCTAGATATGGTCTTTAGCATGATGTAAGAATGCTTATGCAGTCAAACAAATAAGTAAAGCATATCACAAGTAGAATATGTACCAATCAAGACATAAAAAAGCCTAAAATTTACCCCAACTATGATATAACCTTGATATTCGCATATACGTTTCTCACCTTGTATATATATTATCCCCAAGTACGTATCATGTAGCACATAAGTCCGTTCTTTGAAAAACTTCTCTCAAGTCGAGATTAAGACAGATACTTATCTTTATCTCGGGCTAGCTCTGTTCTCTAAAATCTGCATTTTTTAGATGCAAATCCATCAAATGAGCCCGATCCAGCCCAGATAATGTCAAGAAAGTCAAATAAAACTATAAAAATCAATTTCAAATGATAAAACTTCGATCTTTAACAAAATCTTAACAGTCAACAAAAAGTCAACCCCGAACCCTTATAGTCAAAACCAGTATCGAGAGTCAAATCCCGATGACTTATAACATTTCGTGTTCAAATATGTGATTAGTTTTAAATCCGAGTCTAACTCGGTATTCAAAATTTCAAAATACACTTTCTTAAGTTTTGGAAAAAAAATGCCAAATGCTCTTATTTAAATCTATATTTTGATGTTGATCTAGTAATAGATTCATGTATAAACTATAGATCCAAGTCAGTATTACATAAATTAATGAAGTAGATAAAAATTCTCTCAAAAGTCACTTCAATCCGAGCTCCCTAGCTCCCAAAATGATAAAATAGACTGAATGAAGACGATGTTCGGTAGCGCTTTTGTAGCTCCAAAGTTATAAGTATGGCGCACCATACATGGGCACCCTTCGAACGTTCCTTAGATTATGTTAGGAACTGACTCGTGGGGAAATGACGACTTTTGTGGAATGTGTGTTCAAATAGAATTAATGAGAAACTCAAATGATGTACAGATTTTATTAGTCTAGTAGAGTTGAAAAGAGGATCCTTGACTTGCTTATTAGTTTGATATCTCTCATTAACGATTTGCTCCAGTTTGTAGCTTAGAGATGGTTCCACAATAGGATGCTTGATCTGCAAAGGTAGAAACATAAATATGCCTGCGGAATGTAGTTGTTAAGGCAATGATATAACAAATAAAACAGAGATAGAGGAAGGAAAGCCTATGAGTGACGTTTGGCTGGTTGGCATGGCTTTCACTGAAATTAACGGTCTCCTAGATGCAAAGATCTTTTTGAATTAGTGGGCCTTCGGGCTGCGAAGGGCTTGTGTTAGTGGGCCTCTGGGCTGCAAAGAGATGTGAAGTTAGTGGGCCTTTGGGCTGCAAAGGGCTTTGAGGTTAGTGGGCCTTTGGGCTACGAAGGGTTTTGAAGTTAATGGGCCTTCAGGCTGCAAAGGGCTTTGAAGTTAATGGGTATATGGGCTGCGAAGGGATTTGAAGTTAGTGGGCCTCCGAGCGGCTTTGAAGTCAGTGGGCCTCCGTGTTGCAAAGGGCTTGATGTTAGTATAAAGGTACCTGTACAGTGTAAAGTAAATAAATCTATGCATCGAGTTTGTAAATAAGGTAAAGAAAGTGTGGAGGGGAAACTCCTAGTTGTTGGCGGGACTCCTATTTGAATATGGTAATAGAGCGAGCGACACACCTAAATTGCATTTTCTAGTTGGCAGAGTTAGCGGAAAAAATGATGATCCAAATTGAGATCTCCAATTGGTGGAGTGTTCAGCGTGACTATTCAATAGATTTCGGTTGACAAAGCAGACGATGTAAACTGTACAATGGACTCTAATTGGCGGAGTAGACGGTGCGATTGTACAATGGACTTCGATTGGTGGAGTAGATGGTATAACTATACAATGGATTTTGATTGGCAGAATAGATGGTGCAACTATATAATAGACTCTGACTGGTGGAGCAAACAACGTACTATACAACGGACTCTGATTGCAGAGCAGACAGTGTATTGTACAATGGACTTCGATTGGTAGAGTTGCTGAAGAAGAGCAAAATTGTTTGACTTCATAGTGAAAGGGTCACTCCCTTTTATGTTCGACTTTCGGTACCTGTAGAGTTAGATTAAAATTTTATAGAAATGCGGTTAACATAAATACTATAAAGTAGAAATTAAATAGAAGGAGGTCAAAAGCTTGTGAGATTGCGGCTGCTCCGATGGAATCTTGCTGGATCGACTTTGCGCTATCTATTTGGCTTTTTCCATCCCTGCATTTCAAAGAAAAATTCTTATTTTGGGAGGGGATAGTGAATTATGTTGATTGATGATCCTTTCCTCGTCATTTGAATCCTCTCTGCTCCTGATTGCTATAGTAATCCCTGCTGAAGACTCGATTAGTGGAAAAATAGAAGATATGTTTTGAAAAGAAAGTTTTGAAATTTTGTGGGTATATTCTATATATTGCGTGCTTATATGGTAAATTCCTTATTTTCAGATCATGACATATTCAGAAACCCATTGAACTTTTCTATTCCGATGACTGCATACGAACAATGGTTTCTCTGTAGTATATATTGCTAATAATGTCTTCTTCAGATCTGCCCCAGATGACATAGTCATTATAAGGAGATCACTTCCTAATTCTAGAAAGTACAAATGAAATGGCAAGGTTTCCCTAGGATATATGATCGAACCTTTTAGGTTGCATACGTATTCCAATAGGAATCATGTCTGAACGTGGTTCGACGGTACAAAAAAAATTGATATGATCGAGCCTGACTCAGGCTACCTACGTATCCAAATAAAACTATGTCAAAACGTGCTTCATTACAATGAAAGGGAAAAAAAGTGAAAATTTACATGATATGACCGAGTCTGACTTAGACTACCTACATATCCCACCAAGGGAAGTTAGGTCAAATCATAGTTCTTTATATTAAGAATGCAACAAAAAGCGTCCCACCTATCTATCTTTAAATGCCGTATCTCTTGACCGCGTCTGAATTGATGGGATTTGTACTCACTCTACCATCCATTTCTGCGAGAATTAATGCTCCTTCCACAAGTACCCAGTGAACCACATATGGACCTTGCCAATTTGGCGCCAATTTTCCTTTAATTTCGTCTTGGTGAGGAAATATTCTTTTCAGTACCAACTGTCATGGTGTAAATTGATTAGGTCTCACTTTCTTGTTGAACACTCTGATCATTCTATTATGATAAAGTTGATCATGATAGACTGCATCCATCCTCCTTTTGTTAATGAGCATCAACTATTCATGTCTATTACTTGTCCATTCTGCATCATCCAGATGGACCTCTTGAAGAATACTCAAGGAAAGTATCTCGACCTCTTCAGATGCAATGACCCGATCAATAATTTTGTGTAATTTATCCCTATTCTCTTATTTGATGTTTTCCCTATGTGTATTTGATGTTTGGTGATTTGCGGGGATGGTTGGGATTGGTTCCGGGAAGGCTTTGGAGTGAATTGCGATACTTAGTCTCATTTTGGAAGCTTAAGTTGTAAGAGTTGACCAAGGTTTGACTTTTGTGTAAACGACCGCAGATTCGTGCTTGGATAGTTACATTAGGTTCGTATGGTGATTTTGGACTCAGGCATATGTCCGGATTTGGATTTGGAGATTCCTAGGTTAATTTGGCTCTAATTGTCGAAAGTTGGAATTTGAAGGTTTGGAAAGTTCATAAATTTTACCGAGAATTGACTTTGAGGCTATCAGGTTCAGATTATTATTTCGAGAATTGGAATAGGTCCTTTTCGTTATTTAGAACTTGTATGCAAAGTTTGGGTTTATTCTGGATTGGTTAGGCTTGAATCGGACACTTGGTTTGAAGTTGTGCAAAATCATTGAACTTAAGAGAGGTTCACCTTGTTTTTTGATTTTCAATTCATGGTTTTGATGTTAATTATGGTGTTTTGGGCCTTTGGATAGGTTTGGGTGATGTATTGGGACTTGTTGGTGTGATTGTACGGGGTCCCAGGGGACTCAGGTGTGTTTCAGATGGATTCTGGACCATTTTGAAGTTGGATGACAGTTCTGGTTCTGGTGTTTCGCACCTGCGAGGTTTGCTGCATAGCAACGAGTCCGCATAAGCGGACAGGTGATCTCAGAAAAAGAGCTTGGCTGGGAGCTGGGAGTCCGTATATGCGGAGGAAATGTGCAAGAGCGAAGGCGCATCTGTGAGGGATTATGCACAGGTGCGGTCTCGCACAAAGGGGACTTGTTGCGCAAATGTGATGTGCGAGATTTTAAGTGAGCTCGAAGATGCGAGCATTTTTCTGCAGAAGCGATAGTTGTGTCCACAAATGTGGAAGTCGCTGGGTAGAGGTATATTTCAAGGGTTTGAGTATTTTTCATTATTTTGATTTTAGGAGCTTGGCTATAGGCAATTTTTGGGGAGAATTTCATCACGACCTTGAGGGTAAGTGATTTCACTTAATTTTGATATTACATCGCGTTTCCCCATGTATGTTTACACATAGATTATGAAATTTGCAAGTGTTTTACTACAATTTTGGAAAGTATAAATTGGGATTTGGGAGTTGATTTGGACTCAGTTTTGGAACCTAATTATATAGTTGAACTTGTGGGGTTATGGGTAATCAGGATCTATCCTTTGATTCAGATTTTGACCGTGTGGGCCCAGGTTGACTTTTGGGGATTTGATTAAAAACTCGAACTTTAATGTTTGGAATTGATTCCTATGGCTTTATTTGATGTTATTGAGTTGTATTTGGCTAGATTCAACTCGTTCGGAGGTTGTTTTGAGAGGAAAGGATATTTTGGATGGTTAAAGGCTATCGGGCGGAGGTAAGTCTCTTGGCTAACCTTGTTAAGAGGGAAACCCCTAGGATTTGACTTGATTGCTATGTATTTAAGGTATTGGTGGTTGTGTATATACGGAGTGGCGAGTGTATATGCACTTACCGAGTTTATATCATGACCATGATAGAACTGGAATATTGTATGCCTTGTTTTGACTATGTGGTCATTTGATTCATGATTTATTTGACTTATGTGACTACGTCTGCTTTCTTACTCATGTTAGAAATTATGCCTAGGTTTATGATTAAATTACGAAGGCATGAGAACTTATCCTTGATATGTTGAATTGCCTAAATTGTCCATAGTCACATAGAGATTCCATGAGCACATATCCATATGATTTCTATTAAGTCCTTGTGCACCTTTTATCTGTAATTCTTGAGCATATGCATGTATTTTGAATAAGGATACTTGATTTGGACTGAGGATTTTGGCACGAAATGTAAAGCATGTGGATGGGATACAATTATGGCACAAAGGACATGACAATCAGATATTGATTTATGAGTGATGCTATTATGCTCCTCTTTGTGCTTGGATTTGGATCCGTCCCTCCGGAATAAGGTGTTTACCAATGTTACTTTGGATTCGTCCCTCCTAGTCGATACTTGGGATTTTGTATCGGGTTTTGGTGATACATGGATTGTGTGATGGGGTACATGGATCTTGTATGTGTTTGAGCATGCATTCATATTCTTGAATCATTTTCGAGCATTCCTTTAACTATGAATTGTTGCATGATATCTTTGTATGCTATTTGGGAGCACCGACTCTGTTATTTGAGCATGATATCCTTTAATTCTATATCTGGGCAATGTTATGATCATATCTTATGCTAGAAAAGTATGCTTAACATCTTTCAACTGTTGATGCCTTTGATTCTTGTTATTCATGAGGTTATCTACTGTTTCAGTTCTGAGTTCTATAATTTAAATCTGATGTTGTAAGTATTCAGATGCATCTAGCCTCGCCACTACTTCTTCAAGGTTAGACTTGATATTTACTGGGTACCGATTATTTTTAGGAATGTTTTTTTATTAAACAGACTTTCCATTCCATCAAAAAACTATCTTTACAAAGCCAGGCAGATGTAGACCATCCACCTCAAAAATTAAAAGAAAACAGGATTAAACTATACTAATTACATTTCTAACAAATTGAGCCATCTTTCTAGCCTATGGATAATGATTCAAGCATTTCAATGTTGATTGCCATTTGCTTGTTGATCTCCCTTATATGTGCATGTGTATTGCAACTTCTCTGCATATCTTATCTGCATCACAGGTCTCCTTGTTGAACCTGATTGAATTCCTTTCACGCCAAATACAATATATCACCATGGCAAAGACTGAGGCAGTGATGGATGCTATACCAGATTTTCTCTTTGCTAGTGAGCTTACCCATTCTACTTCATTTTTCCAGCTTCCAATTCTTCTCTGATGTCCTAACCATTTGAGCATTCTTATCCATAGCATACTAGTGCAGGAGCATTCAAAAAATAGATGACTAAACGTTTTAATGTTCAGTGCACAAAAGACACAATTCAAAGGCACTTGAATCCCAAATCTTTACAACCTATCCACAGTAGATAACCTCTAATGAACAGCCAGCCACAAGTGGAACTTGAATCTAGGATGAATTTGGGGATGCATATGAATACTCTTCCAGGTAGCTTTAGGAAATTGAAGGAGCAATTGAGTATAGGCTCTCTTTATCTAGCATCTGCCCTCAGTCTCCAGCAGTGTTAACTTGGCATCAAGATTGCCTTGCATTGTATTCATCTGCAACAAAGCTTGCTTAGAATCTATGATCTTCCTTACCACCCAAGCAGCTGCCTTAGGTGTAGTCATAGTGTCTATGTCTCTCTATTTTATGTAGTAACAGTGAGTCCATTTGATCCAAAGTGAATCCTTTTACCTTGCCAATGCCCATAGTTGTTTTAAGATTGCTGTTTTATTCCACAGTCCCATATTGATGATGTTTAGGCCACCAACAGTCTTAGGTTGGCAGACTTTGTCCCATTCTATTAAGGCCTTCCTAGATGTAACACTTGTACCAGTCCACAAGTAGGTTCTGCATATAGTTTCAATCAATTTCATGATCCTCTTGGGTAGTACAAGGATATGGGACCAATATGTCTGCATACCAAAGATCACAGACTTGATTAGCTGCACTCTTCCTGAATAGGATACTATTTTAGCTGACCAACAACTCACTCTTGCTGTGATCTTCTCCACCAATGGTAAGCATTGTTGTATATTTAACTTCTTGGTAGCCAGGGATACTCCCAGGTATTTGAATGGTAGGGAGCCCTCTGTATATCCTAGTGAGCTTATCAGTGTATCTTTAAGATCATTGTGAACCCCAACAATGTAAATGGAGCTTTTGTCTGCATTTTCTTGTAGGCTAGATGCAACAGAAAACCTTTGAAAGATTTCCTAGAGTATGGTGAGTGAGCTTATGTTAGCCCTGCAAAACATAAGCAAATCATCAGCAAAACAGACATGTGTCACTCCAATCGTTTTTGCATCTTGGGTGGTACTTGAACTATTTGATAAATGGGCAACTGGTTCATCTCCCTTTGCAGATACTCTATTGCAATGACAAAAAAGGTAGGGGGACATTGGGTCCCCTTGCCTGATCCCTCTCTTAGCCCGGAGTGGTTTAGTAAGACCACCCTTGAATACCAAAGAATAAGAGACTGTGGTTACACATTCCATGACCCAACTAATGAACTTTTGAGGGAATCCAAGGTCTGATAATATGTATATGAGGAAATTCTAATCCAATGAGTCATATGCCTTTCTAATATCCACTTTCAGTACACATATAGGAGATATACCTTTCGTATTATAGACTTTAAATAGTTCATGGCTAAATAAGATATTGTCAATATTACTTCTTCCTTCTATGAAGGCTGATTGTGATCTCCCAATAATCACCTTTATCACTTTGTTGAGTCTGTTGGTGAGTATCTTAGCAATGATCTTGTACAATGTAGTGCAACATGCTATTGGTCTGTAGTCTTTCACCTAAGTTGGTGCTGAAACCTTAGGGATCAAAGTAATAGTAGTGCAGTTCCAAGCTTTTATCAGTTTCCCTGTGTGAAAAAAATGCTTCACTGCTACATAGACATCCTGCTTCATAGTCTCCCAGTGCTTAGTGAAACATTCTATAGGGAACCATCCACTCTAGGAGCTTTATCATTTGGCATGTCTTTGATGGCTGCATCAACCTCCTCTAGTGATATGTCTTGTATTAGTTCCTGCTGATGACTTAAAGTGATGTATTTTCCACTTTTGATGATGCTTGGGTACCGATTTTGGTATACTCATACTGCGCTTCTGCATATCTTTTTGTGTAGATCCTCAGGTGGGTTCTAGATCCTCCTATAGATCCTCCTATAGTTTTGTGTAATTTAGCCCCATTCCCCTATTTGATATTTCCGGTATGTGTATTTGATGTTTGATGATTTGTGAGGATGGTTGGGATTGGTTTCGGGAAGGCTTTGGAGAGAATTGAGACAGTCTCATTTTGAAAGCTTAAGTTGCAAGAGTTGACCAAGGTTTGACTTTTATGAAAACGACCTTTGATTCATGCTTGGATAGTTTCAATAGTTTTATATTGTAATTTTGGACTTAGGCATATGTCCGGATTTGGTTTAGAGGTTCCTAAGTTAATTTGGCTCCAATTGTCAGAAGTTGAAAATTTGAAGGTTTGAAAAGTTCATAAGTTTTACTGGGAGTTGACTTTGAGGCTATCGAGTTCTGATTATTGTTTCGGGAATTGGAATAGGTCCGTTTTATCATTTGGAACTTGTATGCAAAGTTTGGGTTCATTCCGGATTGGTTAGGCTTGAATCAGACACTTGGTTTGAACTTTGAAAATCATTAAAATTAAGAGAGGTTTACTTTGTGTTTTGATTGTGGATTTATGGTTTTGATGTTAATTACGGTGTTTTGTACCTTTGGATAGGTTTGGGTGATGTATTAGGACTTGTTGGTGTGATTGGACCGAGTCTCGGGGAGCTCGATTGTGGTTCCGATGGCTTTTGGACCATTTTGAAGTTGGATGGCAGTTCTTGTTTTGGTACGCAGGTGCGAGTCTACAAAAGCAGACATGTGATGGCAAAAGTGGAGCTTGGCTGGGAGATGGGAGTTCGCATTAGTGGAGGAAGTTGCGCAGAAGCGAAGGTGCATTTGAGAGGGCTTTTGCGCATGCGCGATTTCGCAGAAGCGGGAATTGTTGCGCAGATGCAATGGGACATGATTTTATGTGAGCTTGCAGATACAAGCATGTTTCCGCAGAAGTGGTGTCGCAAAAGCGACAATTGTGTCGGCAAATGCGAAAGTCGCTAGGCAAAAGGTATATTTTGAGGGTTTGAGCATTTGTCATTAGTTTGAGTTTTGGAGCTCGACTAGAGGCAAGTTTTGGGGAGAATTTCATTACCACCTTGAGGGAATGTGATTTATACTTGATTTTGATATTACGTCTTGTTTACCTGTGGAGTTTTACACATAGATTATAATATTTGGAAGAGAAATTTGGGAGTTTTGACTATAATTTTGGAGAGTGTAAATTGGGGATTTTGGAGTCGATTTGGACTCAGTTTTGGAAACTAATCATATAATAGGACTCATGGAGTTATGGGTAGTCGGGATCTACCCTAGACTCAAGTTTTGACCGTGTAGGATTGGGTTGAATTTTATGGATTTGATTAAAGATTCGAACTTTATTTTTTGAAATTGATTCCTATGACTTTGTTTGACGTTATTGAGTTGTATTTGGCTAGATTCGACTCGTTCAGAGACATATTTCAGAGAAAAGGCTTTTTTGGAAGGTTAAAGGCTACCGGGTGCATGTAAGTCTCTTGGCTAACCTTATTAATAGAGAAACCCCTAGGACTTGACTTGATTTCTCTGTGTTTAAGGTATTGAGGGTGGTGAATATACGTGGTGGCTAGCGTATATGCACTTACCGAGTTTATATTATGACCGGGGTAGAATTGCAATATTGTATGCCTTGTTTTGACTATGTGCTCATTTGATTCATGATTTATTTCACTTATGTGACTAAGTTTGCTCTCTTATTCATGCTAGAAATCGTGTCTATGTTTATGATTAAATTATGAAGGCATGGAAACTTATCCTTGATATGTTGAATTGCTTAAATTGTCCATAGTCACATAGAGATTTCATGAGCATATATCCGTATGATTTCTAGTAAGTCCATGTGCACCCTTTTATCTGTAATTCTTGAGCATATGCATGCATTTTGAATAAGGATACTTGATTTGGACCGAGGATTTTGGCATGAAAGGTAAAGCGTGCGAATAAGGTATAGTTATGGCACACATGACATAATGATCGGATATTGATTTATGAGTGATGCTATTATGCTCCTCTTTGCACTTGGATTTGGATGCATCCCTCCGGAGTTAGATGATTACCCATGTTACTTTAGGCCCTGTGAGCATGATCGGTACATGGATTTTGTATCGGATCGATACATAGATTTTGTATTGGGTTTTGGTGATACATGGATTGTGTATCGGGGTACATGGATCTTATACCAGTTTGAGCATGTATTCATATTCGTGACTCATTTAGGAGCATTCCTTTAACTGCTATTGTTGCACGATATATTTATATGCTAGCTGGGAGGCCCGACTCCATTATTTGTGTATGATATCCTTTAATTCTATATCTGGGCAATGTTACAATCATTTCTTATACTGAAAAACCATGCTTAACATCTTTCAACTGTTGATTCGTTTGTTTCTTGTTATTCATGTCTACTGTTTCAGTTTTGAGTTCCATTATTTATGTTTGGTGTTATAAGTATTATGATGCATCTAGCCTTGCTACTACTTCTTCGAGGTTAGACTTGATACTTACTGGGTACCGATTGTGGTGTATTCATATTATGCTTTTGCGCATTCTTTTGCATAGATCCTCAGATGGGTCCTAGCATAGCTTCCTGATTGAGCTTAGGAGACTGCACGAAGACTTAGGGTGAGCTGCACTTCATGGATTTACTTTGCAGTTCTTGAGTCCTTGTTCCTTTATTAATTCATGTTTATTTGTATCTCAGATAGCTTGTTATGCATACAAACTTAACCTATTTCCGTAGTTTTCTCGTGTACTTGTGCCATCTAGTCTTGGGGGTTGTACTGTATTGGCTGTGTTTAAGCCGCGTTATGGCTATATCAGATACTGTTACTGTTTTGGACTATTTTTGTCTTTATTTATATTATTTCATTGTTAAGTAAAAGAAATGGACTTTATTTTTTGGATTGTGAGTTGGCTTGCTTAGCAAGTTTGTCTAGGCGCCATCACAGTCTTGAGGTGGGATTTTGGATCGTGATAGCAGGTATCACTGCCTCTGTACCGTAAACCAACATATACGGTGTCACCCCAGTAGATGTCCTAACTGTGGTCTAATATCCAACTAGAATGTATGGTAGCTTTTATACCATTGTTGGTGATTATCTACTATCTTTCACAATATTCTCTTGATGTTCTTGTTATCTTCCTTAACTGCCTTATTCACCTACAGTCGGTAGGCGGTGGAGCTTCGATGAACGATTCTTAACTTTTTGCAACCCTCTCTTATAGGATCATTGTTGACATTGATTGCATTATTGGTTATGATGGACTCTGGAATCCTAAATCGAGAGACTATATTGTTGTGAGCAAATTCAACTACCACTTTCTTCGTGACTGCTTTATATCTTGAAGCTTCGACCCGCTTGGTAAAGTAATCAATGGCTACTAGGATACAACAATGTTCGTTTGATGTAGGAGGTTCTATAGGTCACATCACATCCATTCTCCAAGCAGCAAACGGCCAAGGGAAACCCACTACGTCAAGCTCGTTTGGCGCAACTCAAATGAAGACTCAGTGAACCTGGCATTAATGACATTTTTGCACATAACTAATGTTGTCCCCTTCATTAGTCATCCAAAAGTAACCTGCTTGTAGTATCATCTTCGCCAAAGTGAATCCATTCATATGGGGTCCACATGTTCCTACGTATATTTCTTCAAGTAACCTTGTTCCTCTGAAGTGTCCACACATCTTAGCAATACTAAGTCCGGAGTTCTCCTATACAGGATTTCCCTGTTGAGGAAGAAATGGTTCGATAATCTCCTCCGTGTTCTCTTCTAATTATTGGTAGCATTCTCTGGGTACTCGCTTGTTTTGTAGGAATTTCTTGATGTCATAGTAATGGCTAACCGTCTGACTTGTGTATTGCATACTAGTCTTGAATCTCTACTTCAATAGGATCACTGTAGTTCTTATCCAGATGTTGAACCATAGACGAAAATGTTGCAAAAGCATAAGCAAATTCATACTAAATTCAAGGGACGTGCTTGAACTCAATCTTTGTGAACTTCTTGCATAATTACTTCATACAATGTAGATATGGAAGGATCTTGACATTCTTTGTGGTCAATTATCCCAGGACTTGATAAACCAATAAGTCAGAGGCACCTGTAACCAAGGGTTCATTGATATCCATATCGATTGCCATCCTGATTTCAAGGATTCATGCTTCATATTCTGCCAAATTATTTGTGCATGGAAACCTTATTTTGGCCAAGATAGGGTAAAGCTATCCTGACTCGGAAACCAAAACTGCTCTGATTCCGAATCTTGTGAAATTCGAAACTCTGCCGATGAACATCCTCCAACCTGGATAGGGTCTTGCTATGTCCTCTCCTACAAATAGCACCTCTTCATCTAGGAACTAAGTCGTGAGTGATCTATATTCTTTATCCACTAGGTTTTTCTGCAAGGTGATCAACTGAGGCTTGTCTTTTGATGGCCTTCTGGGTCATGTACACAATATTGAATTCACCTAACAAGATATGCCATTTAGCCAATTTACTGGTAGGCATTAGTTTCTAAAATATGTACTTGAGAGGGTCTATTCTTGAGATAAAGTACGTGGTGTATGTGGATACCTCAACTTCTGGGCGATCCAAGTCAAAGTACATCAGGTGCATTCCAATAAAGTATATCTTTCTTCACACGGGGTGAACTTCTTGCTTATATAATAGATGGTTTGTTCCTTCTTTCCTGTCTTAGTATGTTGCCCCAATACACATCCAAACGCATTATCAAATACAGAGAGGTACAATAACAACAGTTTCCCTAGTTCTGCTGGGACCAAAACAAGAGGACCAGACAAATATTCTTTGATCCTATCAAATGCCTTTTTGACATTCTTCCGTCCATTTTGTGGCAACATCCCTTTTCAGAAACTTGAAGATAGGTTCACAGATTACCATTGACTATGCTATGAATCGACTGATGTAATCAAGTCTTCCAAGGAAACTCATCACGTCCTTCTTGCTCTTTAGGGGAGGGAAGTCTTGAATTGCTGTTTTGGAAGGATACTACTCTACTCCTTTCCTGCTGATGATGAACCCGAGTAATTTTCCAGCAGGAACTCCAAATGCGCATTTTACTGAATTCATCTTCAGGTCGTATCTCCGCAACCATTTGAAGAACTTTTGCAAATTAGTTAGATGATCCAAACTTTTTTGTGACTTGGTAATGATGTCGTCCAAGTATACCTCAATCTCCTTATGACCAAATGGTATTACTCGATAGCAGTAAACCCCCATATTATAGTAGATGCCGTCTATTCCGCATCGTCTTCTTTCATGAGGATCTGGTAGTATACTTCAAAGAAATCAACGAATGACTATAACTCATGTTTTACATAGTTGTCAATGAGTATGTGAATGTTTGGGAGAAGAATCATCCTTGGGACTAGCCTTGTTGAGGTTCAGATAATCTACGCATATTTTATTTTTCCATCCTTTTTGGACACTGGCATGATATTGGCCAACCATGTAGGGTAGTTTTTCACTCTCACGACATTTGCTTCAATTTGCTTAGCGACTTCTTCGTTGATTCTCAAGATCAAATCCAGCTTGAACTTTCTCGACTTCGGCTTGATCAGTGGACGAGCGAGATTGGTTGGTAATCAATATGGGATGATGTCAGTGCTTAAATTAGGTATGTCTTCATATGACTAAGTGAATACATCGGCGTACCGTTTGGGTAATTCAACAGTTCTCGTTTCCGTTCTACTTCCAAATATATGTTGACTCAGGTTTCCTTCATTGTCTCTTCATCCCTAAGTTGACCACTTTTATTTCTTCTGAATTTGGCTTCTTCTGACTTTCGAACTGCTCGAGCTCTTGTGGCAGGTTTTGGAGCATCATACTTTCGTCATATTCTCCAAAATCGTGCTCATCATTCATACTTTGTTCAATGGTTTTATTACATGTCATGACCGTAGAAGGACGATTTTTATTAATTTGATTGCTGAAAAGTGAGGGGATTATAGTTAAAAATGAATAAAAAGTATGTTTGCGATAACTTTTAAAGAAAACAAAAAATGTCATTTTATTAAAGGGACAACAGTGCATTCGAAAAAGAGGTAAGTAACAATTGAGCACATGCATGATTCAAGCCTCAATTGATGATTTAATTTTCAATTTTGCAAGCTCTCCTGGTTCAGCATCCCAAGTAGTCGGTGTCTTGATATCTGTTTCACCACAACATTCCTCGATCATTACAATAAGAATATTCTCCATTCCTTCTACAACATCTTCCTCCGTAACGGAACTCAGACCCAGGATTGGGACTTGTTCTGGCATGAATGTTTTCTTTCCAATTTTGGCAGCAAATGTTAGTGCATGCTCATACCCTAAATATCTGTACTCTTTTGTTTTTTCAGTCTGATTGGCTCTATTATTTCGTTGAACTTGGCTAGATCCCGACTTGTATCCATACTTCAACATTTCTCTAATGGACATCTCTGATCTTTGTGGTGCCTTCACCTTACTAGACCCCTCGTTTCCATCCATCTTTACTTCTTGCATGACTTTTACTGTATGAAAGGTGACCTTATCAAGTTCTTCCATAAAATAAGTTGAATGTTTGAAATGGATGGGGTTATTATACTCTTCACGAACTACAATTCTCTCGCAATCCCATTCGAATTTCATGCACTGATGTAAAGGTAGAAGGAACCGCTATGACCATGTGAATTCATGGCCTTCCCAATAGCAGATTGTAAGAGGGAGATACGTCTGTGACTTGGATAAGACTAGAAATTGGATAGTTCTAATTTACAATACTAGGTATATCTCTCCAATAACGTTCTTCTATGAACCGTCAAAGGCTCTAACTCTTACGTAGCTCTCCCAATTTCCCCTGTATTGATACCCAATTCCTGTAGAGTAGAAAAAGGAAAAATGTTGACCTCTGATCCCCCGTCGATGAGTAATCTGGACATGATCTTATCTCCATACTTAACTGTGACATGGAGAGCTTTGTTGTGGTCCAAAATCCCTCTGAGGGGAGTTCATCCCTGTGAAAAGACACATTGTTTGCCTCCACCATTTGCCCTATGGTTGCAGCTAACGCTTTACTGGTAGTATTTCTCGGCACATTGACTCCACTTAGCACTTTTACCAAGGTTCCCCTATGAATGTCGGAACTCACTAATAGATCCATGATGGATATTTGTGCTAGAGTTTTCTTCAGTTGCTCTTCAATGGAATATTCTTTGGCTGGGAATTTTCTTCCAAAATTCTACTACCTCTGCATCAGTGATATTTATTCTTGGATTTTGTTCCCTTCTAGGATTCCCTTAGGTCCTCTAGAACAGAATATCCGATTGACCTGGTCATTTCATAGGCGGCTGCAATTTCTGTTATTTTGCCTTTCCCTTTTGACTGATAGGCCCAAAAACTGCTTTGTAATTACAACTTGAATCCCCTCTGATTGTGGTGGTTATCACTTCTTTAGGTTGAACTGTGATTACTGGAGCTATACGGGGGGCTGCGACAATCGCTTTAGTGTTTCCAATTGTCATGATGGTACCCTTCAAATCATAATTATCTTCCAAGGATATCATGTTTGCTCCCTGGTTTCTTTGTTTCAGTAATAGATTATGATTCGAATTAGGGTGTGCCGTGGTGCATTAAATTGCCCTATCCTTGATCAATGTTTCAATCTCCTACCTCAAACTACGACACTCCTCTGTGTCATGCCACTATAGTCTTGAGTGGAAGGCACAACGTTTGTTTGCATGGAAATTTGCTGGGAGTGGATTTGGAATTCTACCTTCAATTGGACACAGCAACCCGCTCTTTTCAGTCTCTCGCATAGTTGGGCTAGGCATTCGACAATATGGGTGTAGTTTTGAGTATTCTGGCTTCAAAGTCTAGGCATGATCTAGATTCATATGCTGGTCTATTCGGATAGACTGGTGCTTGGACAGGGAAGTAAGGGCGTGGGGGATTTTTATAGTTAGTGATTCGGGGTGGATTATAGTAGGGTTGGATATGGTAAGCTGGGGTGTACTTTGTATAGGATGAAATTTGAGGGTTTATGGGGTGTCGGTTGCTTCGAGAGGGTTCTCCCGGTTGATAAATGGGAACAACAACTGACACTTCTTATTTTCTCTTCTTCTACCTGCTGATAGTACCAGATTGAATAGCCTTGCTAGCAGCTTGTAGCGCGGCCATGGATTGGACCTTTCCTGATTTAATACCTTCCTCCAGAAAGTCACCCATCTTGACCAACTCCGAAAAGTTTTGCCTTATCATTCCTATCATCTTCTTGAAGTAGACACCTTCCTGGGCATGCATGTAGTATTTGTCAACTGACTGTTGTCTAATGGTAGTTATGTTCTAGCTGCGTCGGTCCCCCAGTGATGGGCATATTCTTGGAATGATCAAATGCTTTCTTTTGCATGTTCACCAGCGCAAACCTATTAGGGGTTATCTGGTATTGAATATAAAGTGATTCATGAAGTCTTTGGCCATATCTCGCCATTTTTTCCAACTCTGAGGATCCTGCCTAGCGTAGCAAGTGAGTGCCTCGCCAGTCAAACTTCTGATGAATAATTTCATTCTCAACTTCTTGCTTCTTCAAACACCAATGCGCTTATCACAGTAAGCATTCAGATGGGCATGGGGGTCACCTGTCCCGTGGAATACATCAATCTTTGGTGGTTTGTAGCCCACAAGCACGTCAACATCTGGATAAATATACAAATATTCATAATCAAGGATCTCGCTTCCTCGAGTAACCTGTAGGTTCTACATCTGTTTTCTCACAATGCATAATTGATCGGCTACTAAGTCATCCTCCTTAACCCTGGTATCATTTCCCACCTCGGCGTACTGATCTATTTCGAATGGCACTCTAACTATGACAGGCGTTGTGAAGGTTGGTTCCCCAATTTCATATACCAGTGGAACATATCGCTCATGAGTGGTGACATGTGCTGCTGGTGTGTGCTGCACATTTGGGTTAGTATAAGTGGTAGTATTTTGAGGAAGAGTGTAGATATGGATATTTATAGTTGAGGGAATTTGAGGAATGAGGGCATAGTTTAGGACTATGGTATGCGTATGGGCATGTTAGGTGGATTAATAGGGGGTGGTATAACAAAACGAATAGAGGAGGTATTGTGCTTGCAGGTGGTTGTGTAGATGATGGAAAGTGATCAGGAATGACCGAATCCAAGTATGGAAAACGATGTGGATTTGGCATGATTGTGATAGCCAAATTTTCCAAGTCCCGAACTTGTTGTACTTCTCCTCTCATCATTTTGATTTCATTCTCCAAGCAACCAATGTACTCATCATAATGTGTGTTATCCCTTCCCAAAAGCCCCAGGGGTGTATGTGACTGCCACAACACCTCTTGACGGGTCCTCTTCCTCTGTGTTGACCATCTTTGCCTTAGATCATAGATTGTAAGGTAGTCCGACCAGTTTGACAATCAACAACCTCTATTCGAGAGAATAAAAATAAATTAAAACTAGCAAGAAGAAAAAAACGAATAAATTAGTTCAGTATAGTATGAACACATGTTATTACATAGAGTCATTTAGCACCAATAAAGTAAAGCGCGTCCTAATTGTGTAAAGCGGGCCTCTTCTTGCCAGAGGTAGGTCTACACACTAAGTAGTAGTAACAAATCAATCCAATTTATTTTACACATTTTGGATTCAGAACAAACTTAAGTATTTCATTGATAAAGGGGGTGAACCCTGATATATACAAAAAGTGATGTGTTGATATTCGGCTTAAAGTATGTATATTTATATACATATTGCCTCGCATTTTACTCATGTTTTATAAATTTTGGATGTGTAGTGTAATAATTTGTACTAATTCGTGGTATTTTTATGTGCAGGAGTCATCCAGAGGTAATGTAGGACGAAGGTGCAGGATTTGAAGCAAAAAAGGAACAAAGTGAAAATTTTAGATAGTGTAGCGCCCTGGGTAGTGTGGGGCGCTACCTGTGACGCAATATTCAGAAGTGCCAAAATTTCTAGTGCCAGGGCTAGCGCCCCACGCTACCCTGGGCGCTGGGTGACGGGAACTTATCCTATTTTGCCTGGGACTTGGTTATTTCGACCCAGGACACCCCAAACTCGTATAAAAGCAAGACTAAACCTATTTTGGAGGGGGGGGATGCCACTTTGATAGAAAAACACAAGTACTAAACAATCGGGAGAACGGAATTAATCAACTCCTCTATTCTTCATCTAGTATTCATAGCTTTTATGTTTAAAAAATAATATTTTGATTATTTTTATGAACATTGGTTAAGAACCTCATTATTCTGGGGTTATGGGTCGTTCTTGACTATTATAAATTAATGGTTGATTGTTTTGTTTGACTTTATCATATTAATTTGTTTATTCAATCTTGCACTTAATTATTCTATTGCGTAGCTAACAATAGAGTCTACGAATTTATAGTTGAACTCAAAAATGGGAACTATAGATTGCATATAGTATTGAATAAAGTCCTTGAACCCGGGAATCAAAGAACAAATTCGTGATTAGGATAGACATATTATAGTTTTCCTACTTGGTTATTATACAGGAAATATACATGCGTTCTTGTCAAGTTTGATTCTATAGACATATAGTCTTAGGTTGGCTTGAATAGGCGAGTGAAGCGTCGAAAGAAATTCACGGGCATAATAAACCCTGCTAATCAACAAATTGGGTAAGTCAAGTGATTACATCAACCCGAAAAACGCAATAGGAGAGACATTAGTCCCATAACACTGGAATATCCTATCTCATTGAATTCTCTCTAAGTGTTTGTTTGCTCTACTTGCGATCTTATCTTCTTGATTGTTTATTAGTTCGTAGTAATTTAGTTACAAAAATCACAATCATCTTCTTAACACTTACTTGAGCATTAAATTCATAAATAGCTTAGATTGGACATTAGTTGATCATAAATCCTCGTGGGAACGATACTTTCTTATCACTTTATTACTTGTCGACCGCG
>AWOL01S0329899.1:0-17176 GCA_000715115.1 Nicotiana otophora | reverse complement strand
AAAAATTCACATTCCTCCTAAATTTGAAACTAGGGACAGATGTTATAATGGTTCAGCAATGGTTGTCGCTTGAAAGGTTCCAAAATTGTAAGTCAGTCCAAATTATTTTTACCCAAATCCTTCTCAAGTTCTTCTGATCAATCAACGAGAATGTTCAAGAATTAGAACATACAATCGCTTGGATCTGATACAATCAAAATGAGAGAAATAAAATGAGAGAGTCTTATTGGTGAAAACCCTCACGGGCACCGTAAGGCGATGGTGAGTAGAGAAATTCAAAAATGAGAGAGTCTTATTAGTGAAAACCCGCAAAGGGCACTATAAGGCGATGGTGAGAAGAGAAATGAGAGAGGTCAACTAGTGAAAACCCGTAAAGGGCGCCACTGATTGAAAAGAGGATTTTCACAGCCACTGGTATTGACAGTCCTGGGCAAGGTTTCTCGGCTTCGAGGCAAAAGTTGCGATGAATTTATGAGATTCAGACGGTTTACATAGGTCAGGCATCCAGTCCAAAAGGCATGTCATGTTCATTGAAGTCTGCATGTACTTCAGATAAGTCCTTCTTTTCCTTTCCCCGAAAAGGATACCTTTTGTTTCAAACTCACTCTTCATTCCATTGTTTATTTTTCTTTGAATCACTTTCGGTCTAACTCTGTTCCAAAACTAAGGCAAATAAGGGATGGCAAGACTGATTTACAGGGCTCTCGTTTGATGCAAGATAATGTGTAAAAAAGGGTACCTAACCTCGGTAGGGGCATCAAGTCGACCCCGACTGGCCGTGGCGCGGCCGATGCTACAAAATCAAAAACTATTGGAAGAAGGGAATCAAATTGAAGTGTCTACAAAGGCAACATGGAGTTGAAAAGGTTAAGCTCCAAGTGGCTAACCGTCTAGGCAAAGTTTGAAGAGCCAAAGGTTCCCCAATGCTCTGAAGTTAAAAAAATTGGAAGAAAGAAGTCAAATGCCCATGTAGGCAAAATAAAGTTGAAAAATGTTAAGTCCCACGCGACCAACCGTCATGGTAAAATTTTGGAAAAGCCAAAGGTTTGTCGGGGCCAGAAATGCAATCGGTATCCAGGAAACTATCAGTCACAGTTGAAATTATCGTCAAAGAAGCCGGCCAAGATCAAATGACTGAAACACTCAAGGCCGCAAAACCAACCACCAATTCAAACTGACAAATTGTTCTTTGTTTGAACCATAGGAAACAGGTGCAATCCAAAGCAACCTTGCAAGAAGCAGGTGCAACCAAAAGAAAATGCACGAAGACTAAAATAGCTTTGCAACAACAATAACCCCAAAAGGGAAGTTTTCTCCAAATTCTTTCCCGCATTTTACTCATTCTCTAAAAAAAATTTAAAAGAAGAAAGAAAAAAAAAAGTTCCACATCATGGTAGTATATGGTCTCCAATCTCTAACTGCATTTTCCAACATAGAGTCTTCACTCCCTAGTTAAAATTATTTTAGACATAGGGTCTCTACTCCTTAGTCTCTTTTCCAACACAGGGTCTCCACTCTCTAGTTGATTTTATTTTAGACATGAGGTCTCCACTCCCTAGTCTCTTTTCCAACATATGGTCTACACTCCCTAGTTGATTTTATTTCAGACATAGGGTCTCTACTCCCTAGTCGTTGTTTCCAACATAGGGTCTCCACTCCCTAGTTGATTTTTATCTTAGACATAGGGTCTTCACTTCCTAGTCTCTTTTCCAACATAGGGTCTCCACTCCCTAGTTGATTTTTATCTTAGACATAGGGTCTTCACTTCCTAGTCTCTTTTCCAACATAGGGTCTCCACTCCCTAGTTGATTTTTATCTTAGACATAGGGTCTTCACTTCCTAGTCTCTTTTCCAACATAGGGTCTCCACTCCCTAGTTGATTTTTATCTTAGACATAGGGTCTTCACTTCCTAGTCTCTTTTCCAACATAGGGTCTCCACTCCCTACTTGATGATATTTTAGATATAGGGTGTCCACTTCCTAGTCGCTTTTTCAACACAGGGTCTCCACTCCCTAGTTGATTTTATTCAGACATAGGGTGTCCACTCCCTAGTCGTTTTTCCAACATAGGGTCTCCATTCCCTAGTTGAAATTATTTTAGACATAGGGTCTCCACTAACTAGTCTCTTTTCCAACATAGGGTCTCTACTCCCTAGTTGATTTTATTTTTAGACATAGGGTCTCCACTCCCTAATCTCCTTTCCAACATAGAGTCTCCACTCCCTAGTTGATGTTATTTTAGACATAGGGTCTCCACTCCCTAGTCTCTTTTCCAACATAGGGTCTCCACTCCCTAGTTGATGTTATTTTAGACACAGGGTCTCTACTCCCTATTCTCTTTTCAACATAGGGTCTCCACTCCCTAGTTGATCTTATTTTTAGACATATGGTCTCCATTCCCTAGTATCTTTTCCAACATAGGGTCTTCACTCCCTAGTTGATTTTATTTTAGACATAGGGTCTCCGCTCCCTAGTCTTCTTTCCAACATAGAGACTACACTCCCTAGTTGANATAGGGTCTCCACTCCCTAGTCTCTTTTCCAACATACAGTCTCCACTCCCTAGTTGATTTTATTTTAGATATAGGGTCTCCACTCCCTAGTATCCTTTCCAACATAGGGTCTTCACCCCCTAGTTGATATTATTTTAGACATAGGGTCTCCACTCCCTAGTTGATATTATTTTAGACATAGGGTCTCCACTCCCTAGTAAAAATTATTTTAGACATAGGGTCTCCATTTCCTTGTTGCCCTTTCCAACATAGGGTCTCCACTCCTAGTTGATTTTATTTTAGACATAGGGTCTCCACTACATAGCCTCTTTTCCAACATAGGGTCTCCACTCCCTAGTTGATTTTATTTTAGACATAGGGTCTCCACTCCCTAGTTGATATTATTTTAGACATAGGGTCTCCACTCCCTAGTAAAAATTATTTTAGACATAGGGTCTCCATTTCCTTGTTGCCCTTTCCAACATAGGGTCTCCACTCCTAGTTGATTTTATTTTAGACATAGGGTCTCCACTACANAGGCAAAAGTTGCGATGAATTTATGAGATTCAGACGGTTTACATAGGTCAGGCATCCAGTCCAAAAGGCATGTCATGTTCATTGAAGTCTGCATGTACTTCAGATAAGTCCTTCTTTTCCTTTCCCCGAAAAGGATACCTTTTGTTTCAAACTCACTCTTCATTCCATTGTTTATTTTTCTTTGAATCACTTTCGGTCTAACTCTGTTCCAAAACTAAGGCAAATAAGGGATGGCAAGACTGATTTACAGGGCTCTCGTTTGATGCAAGATAATGTGTAAAAAAGGGTACCTAACCTCGGTAGGGGCATCAAGTCGACCCCGACTGGCCGTGGCGCGGCCGATGCTACAAAATCAAAAACTATTGGAAGAAGGGAATCAAATTGAAGTGTCTACAAAGGCAACATGGAGTTGAAAAGGTTAAGCTCCAAGTGGCTAACCGTCTAGGCAAAGTTTGAAGAGCCAAAGGTTCCCCAATGCTCTGAAGTTAAAAAAATTGGAAGAAAGAAGTCAAATGCCCATGTAGGCAAAATAAAGTTGAAAAATGTTAAGTCCCACGCGACCAACCGTCATGGTAAAATTTTGGAAAAGCCAAAGGTTTGTCGGGGCCAGAAATGCAATCGGTATCCAGGAAACTATCAGTCACAGTTGAAATTATCGTCAAAGAAGCCGGCCAAGATCAAATGACTGAAACACTCAAGGCCGCAAAACCAACCACCAATTCAAACTGACAAATTGTTCTTTGTTTGAACCATAGGAAACAGGTGCAATCCAAAGCAACCTTGCAAGAAGCAGGTGCAACCAAAAGAAAATGCACGAAGACTAAAATAGCTTTGCAACAACAATAACCCCAAAAGGGAAGTTTTCTCCAAATTCTTTCCCGCATTTTACTCATTCTCTAAAAAAAATTTAAAAGAAGAAAGAAAAAAAAAAGTTCCACATCATGGTAGTATATGGTCTCCAATCTCTAACTGCATTTTCCAACATAGAGTCTTCACTCCCTAGTTAAAATTATTTTAGACATAGGGTCTCTACTCCTTAGTCTCTTTTCCAACACAGGGTCTCCACTCTCTAGTTGATTTTATTTTAGACATGAGGTCTCCACTCCCTAGTCTCTTTTCCAACATATGGTCTACACTCCCTAGTTGATTTTATTTCAGACATAGGGTCTCTACTCCCTAGTCGTTGTTTCCAACATAGGGTCTCCACTCCCTAGTTGATTTTTATCTTAGACATAGGGTCTTCACTTCCTAGTCTCTTTTCCAACATAGGGTCTCCACTCCCTACTTGATGATATTTTAGATATAGGGTGTCCACTTCCTAGTCGCTTTTTCAACACAGGGTCTCCACTCCCTAGTTGATTTTATTCAGACATAGGGTGTCCACTCCCTAGTCGTTTTTCCAACATAGGGTCTCCATTCCCTAGTTGAAATTATTTTAGACATAGGGTCTCCACTAACTAGTCTCTTTTCCAACATAGGGTCTCTACTCCCTAGTTGATTTTATTTTTAGACATAGGGTCTCCACTCCCTAATCTCCTTTCCAACATAGAGTCTCCACTCCCTAGTTGATGTTATTTTAGACATAGGGTCTCCACTCCCTAGTCTCTTTTCCAACATAGGGTCTCCACTCCCTAGTTGATGTTATTTTAGACACAGGGTCTCTACTCCCTATTCTCTTTTCAACATAGGGTCTCCACTCCCTAGTTGATCTTATTTTTAGACATATGGTCTCCATTCCCTAGTATCTTTTCCAACATAGGGTCTTCACTCCCTAGTTGATTTTATTTTAGACATAGGGTCTCCGCTCCCTAGTCTTCTTTCCAACATAGAGACTACACTCCCTAGTTGATGTTATTTTAGACATATGGTCTCCACTCCCTAGTCTCTTTTCCAACATACAGTCTCCACTCCCTAGTTGATTTTATTTTAGATATAGGGTCTCCACTCCCTAGTATCCTTTCCAACATAGGGTCTTCACCCCCTAGTTGATATTATTTTAGACATAGGGTCTCCACTCCCTAGTTGATATTATTTTAGACATAGGGTCTCCACTCCCTAGTAAAAATTATTTTAGACATAGGGTCTCCATTTCCTTGTTGCCCTTTCCAACATAGGGTCTCCACTCCTAGTTGATTTTATTTTAGACATAGGGTCTCCACTACATAGCCTCTTTTCCAACATAGGGTCTCCACTCCCTAGTTGATTTTATTTTAGACATAGGGTCTCCACTCCCTAGTCTCATTTCCAATAAAGGGTCTCCACTCCCTAGCTGATTTTATTTTTAGACATAGGGTCTCCACTCCCTAGTCTATTTTCCAACATAGGGTCTTGATAGTAAGCTATAATTATGTAGTTTGGCCACCATTTGCACTCTAAATTGGCTGCACTTTATTGATGTTTGAGCGTTAAATGACAATAAATTGCTCCGATTGAGAACTTTATGCTTTGCAGGAGCAATTCCAGGCTATGATGAAATTAAGGAGCGTTTTGGAGCTAATATGGAGCATTGAAGGCTAGAAACTGGCCAAAGTGCGCGGTCAGATGCGCGGCCGCGCACGTCCCTCTGAGAAAAACATATTCCAAGGCTAAAATTATAATTTTATAGGCAACCATCCTTGACCTATATGAAGCCCAGCTCGCCCAAAAAGATGGTATCTGGGTTTTTAGAAGAACTTTAAAGACAAGAACAAGCAAGGAGTGAGACGGAAGATTCGGAAACGAGTTTTTTATCTTTCTTTCTCCCTTTTTTAACATTGATGATGAATTCTTATGTTGTGATTGTGAAAACAATTATGAATAGCTAAACTCTTTGTTCTAGGGTTTATGGAACCTCTTGGAGGATGAATCTTTGTTGTGTTTAATATAAATTCGCCATTAAATTTTCTCTACTTGTTCAACTACGTGATTATTGTGGTTGATTGAAGGGCCCTCAATCGGCTATGCCTATTTAGTGTGTATTACTTGGAAAGGGGTATATATTTAGGTAGTTGTTGAATAACATCACTCCTAACGTATAAGAGGGATCAATACGGAGGGTTTAAAGGTGGGTTTAGGAATAACAAAACCTTGATGCAATTGTAGTGAGCGGTCGAATAGTGCTAGCTAGCGTAATTTGGAAGAATACATTTAAGTAAATTGTTGTAGTTACTCGGAAGGGAATTGCGACACCTAAAGTGCTCACAATCGGTAGAAAATATCTAGGCGGATTTGTAGAAGACGTAGCAGGGAGGATTTCGATAAGAGAGAAAACAGTAACTCTAGATCTTCCTAGGGGTGGACATCAGTCGGTTCAGTTCGGTTTTGTAGAATTTCGGTTCGATTAATTTAGTTTTCGGTTTGTGATTTTAATAACCAAAATCAAACCATAATAACTTCGGTTCGATTCGGCTTATTCATGTTCGGTTCAGTTTAATCGGTTCGGTTTCGGTTTCAAGCCATGGAAAAAAAATTATTTTATTTTTAACGACAAGCGTTTATCATCATAATTGTTTCGATATATTTAAGACGACAAGTTTCAAAAGTTTATAGTTACACAAATATTATAGTAATATATTTAAGACTACAAACTTAAAAAATATTTATGTATTTTTTAAATTTCAAGATTAATCAAACATAATTATATAAAATAAAACGAACAAAGTACTTTGCTGCAACAAACAAACTAGATTTTGAGTGAAAAACGGAGCATGCACACTAACATAGGATCTCCTGCTTTGTGTGGATTTAAATGTGCTTATCCAAAGCTAATTTAGAACTCCAAAAAAAAAAATCAAAATTTAATGATGCAANGGTTTGATGAACAGAAATTGGAGAGATGAGGAATTTGATCCGGCACTGAAGGTCATTGCAGCCATTGCCGAGACAGAAGAAAAGCCAAAAAACAGTCGTCAAGCTTGAAAGTTTTCCATTATACGGGAGTTTCGGTATCCAGTCTTGCTAACTTTTCTGCGTCCGGATTATCTCAGGGTGTGATCCAGATATTTTACTTTATTGTCTTACTTTCCGATGTAAACCCTTCTATCTTTAAAATTAAAAACAAATGAATGAAATTAATATTTCATTGTCCAAGAATGTCTCTTTTCTTAATTTTGTCACTTTTTTTGATTCACTTTTCACTTTTGTTAATGCATCTTTTAATAACATGACATGCTTGCGGACTTCATACCCAGATCCTAAAACGATGTCAGACCTCGAAATAATGAAACAAGAAGCAGAATATTTTGAAGATAAGGCTTGTAAGAAAATAAATAGAAAATTGGAATGAAGTTGAGATTCCCTCTCTTCGCATCATTGTTGAAGTCGCGATTGAGGATAAAGATTGGGTCTAGATTGACACTGATTAATGAAACTCGTTCTGAGACGTATTCTCCCGCATCATGAAGAAGCCAAAGGAAAATTTGCTCCTAATTGGAAAGGTCCATACATTATAAGAAGAGTGTTGCTGAAGGGAGCGCTGTATTTGGGAGACATCGAAGGAAATGATCATGAGACAACTGTCAATGCAGATGCGGTCAAAAGGTATTATGTTTGACTACTTTCACAGCTTTAACATGCTCCGATTGGGATGACGAAGACTTGCTTTCTCACTATCCAAACACTAACAATCCTTTGCAAAACCTTTGAGTCGGTTCCCTTTCTTTGATTACCCTCTTTGGAACCTGAAAGTGTTATAAAAATAAAAAGCAAAATAAAAATTGAAAAAAGAAAAGAAAAAAAGAAAAGAAAGGATAAATAAAAGAAAATCAGAAACAAAGTTTCTTGAACTACGTTCGGCTTGATTCCAAAAGGATACGTAGGAAGTCTCTCTCTGGGGTTCAGTCACACCAAAACAAAAATTCACATTCCTCCTAAATTTGAAACTAGGGACAGATGTTATAATGGTTCAGCAATGGTTGTCGCTTGAAAGGTTCCAAAATTGTAAGTCAGTCCAAATTATTTTTACCCAAATCCTTCTCAAGTTCTTCTGATCAATCAACGAGAATGTTCAAGAATTAGAACATACAATCGCTTGGATCTGATACAATCAAAATGAGAGAAATAAAATGAGAGAGTCTTATTGGTGAAAACCCTCACGGGCACCGTAAGGCGATGGTGAGTAGAAAAATTCAAAAATGAGAGAGTCTTATTAGTGAAAACCCGCAAAGGGCACTATAAGGCGATGGTGAGAAGAGAAATGAGAGAGGTCAACTAGTGAAAACCCGTAAAGGGCGCCACTGATTGAAAAGAGGATTTTCACAGCCACTGGTATTGACAGTCCTGGGCAAGGTTTCTCGGCTTCGAGGCAAAAGTTGCGATGAATTTATGAGATTCAGACGGTTTACATAGGTCAGGCATCCAGTCCAAAAGGCATGTCATGTTCATTGAAGTCTGCATGTACTTCAGATAAGTCCTTCTTTTCCTTTCCCCGAAAAGGATACCTTTTGTTTCAAACTCACTCTTCATTCCATTGTTTATTTTTCTTTGAATCACTTTCGGTCTAACTCTGTTCCAAAACTAAGGCAAATAAGGGATGGCAAGACTGATTTACAGGGCTCTCGTTTGATGCAAGATAATGTGTAAAAAAGGGTACCTAACCTCGGTAGGGGCATCAAGTCGACCCCGACTGGCCGTGGCGCGGCCGATGCTACAAAATCAAAAACTATTGGAAGAAGGGAATCAAATTGAAGTGTCTACAAAGGCAACATGGAGTTGAAAAGGTTAAGCTCCAAGTGGCTAACCGTCTAGGCAAAGTTTGAAGAGCCAAAGGTTCCCCAATGCTCTGAAGTTAAAAAAATTGGAAGAAAGAAGTCAAATGCCCATGTAGGCAAAATAAAGTTGAAAAATGTTAAGTCCCACGCGACCAACCGTCATGGTAAAATTTTGGAAAAGCCAAAGGTTTGTCGGGGCCAGAAATGCAATCGGTATCCAGGAAACTATCAGTCACAGTTGAAATTATCGTCAAAGAAGCCGGCCAAGATCAAATGACTGAAACACTCAAGGCCGCAAAACCAACCACCAATTCAAACTGACAAATTGTTCTTTGTTTGAACCATAGGAAACAGGTGCAATCCAAAGCAACCTTGCAAGAAGCAGGTGCAACCAAAAGAAAATGCACGAAGACTAAAATAGCTTTGCAACAACAATAACCCCAAAAGGGAAGTTTTCTCCAAATTCTTTCCCGCATTTTACTCATTCTCTAAAAAAAATTTAAAAGAAGAAAGAAAAAAAAAAGTTCCACATCATGGTAGTATATGGTCTCCAATCTCTAACTGCATTTTCCAACATAGAGTCTTCACTCCCTAGTTAAAATTATTTTAGACATAGGGTCTCTACTCCTTAGTCTCTTTTCCAACACAGGGTCTCCACTCTCTAGTTGATTTTATTTTAGACATGAGGTCTCCACTCCCTAGTCTCTTTTCCAACATATGGTCTACACTCCCTAGTTGATTTTATTTCAGACATAGGGTCTCTACTCCCTAGTCGTTGTTTCCAACATAGGGTCTCCACTCCCTAGTTGATTTTTATCTTAGACATAGGGTCTTCACTTCCTAGTCTCTTTTCCAACATAGGGTCTCCACTCCCTACTTGATGATATTTTAGATATAGGGTGTCCACTTCCTAGTCGCTTTTTCAACACAGGGTCTCCACTCCCTAGTTGATTTTATTCAGACATAGGGTGTCCACTCCCTAGTCGTTTTTCCAACATAGGGTCTCCATTCCCTAGTTGAAATTATTTTAGACATAGGGTCTCCACTAACTAGTCTCTTTTCCAACATAGGGTCTCTACTCCCTAGTTGATTTTATTTTTAGACATAGGGTCTCCACTCCCTAATCTCCTTTCCAACATAGAGTCTCCACTCCCTAGTTGATGTTATTTTAGACATAGGGTCTCCACTCCCTAGTCTCTTTTCCAACATAGGGTCTCCACTCCCTAGTTGATGTTATTTTAGACACAGGGTCTCTACTCCCTATTCTCTTTTCAACATAGGGTCTCCACTCCCTAGTTGATCTTATTTTTAGACATATGGTCTCCATTCCCTAGTATCTTTTCCAACATAGGGTCTTCACTCCCTAGTTGATTTTATTTTAGACATAGGGTCTCCGCTCCCTAGTCTTCTTTCCAACATAGAGACTACACTCCCTAGTTGATGTTATTTTAGACATATGGTCTCCACTCCCTAGTCTCTTTTCCAACATACAGTCTCCACTCCCTAGTTGATTTTATTTTAGATATAGGGTCTCCACTCCCTAGTATCCTTTCCAACATAGGGTCTTCACCCCCTAGTTGATATTATTTTAGACATAGGGTCTCCACTCCCTAGTTGATATTATTTTAGACATAGGGTCTCCACTCCCTAGTAAAAATTATTTTAGACATAGGGTCTCCATTTCCTTGTTGCCCTTTCCAACATAGGGTCTCCACTCCTAGTTGATTTTATTTTAGACATAGGGTCTCCACTACATAGCCTCTTTTCCAACATAGGGTCTCCACTCCCTAGTTGATTTTATTTTAGACATAGGGTCTCCACTCCCTAGTCTCATTTCCAATAAAGGGTCTCCACTCCCTAGCTGATTTTATTTTTAGACATAGGGTCTCCACTCCCTAGTCTATTTTCCAACATAGGGTCTTGATAGTAAGCTATAATTATGTAGTTTGGCCACCATTTGCACTCTAAATTGGCTGCACTTTATTGATGTTTGAGCGTTAAATGACAATAAATTGCTCCGATTGAGAACTTTATGCTTTGCAGGAGCAATTCCAGGCTATGATGAAATTAAGGAGCGTTTTGGAGCTAATATGGAGCATTGAAGGCTAGAAACTGGCCAAAGTGCGCGGTCAGATGCGCGGCCGCGCACGTCCCTCTGAGAAAAACATATTCCAAGGCTAAAATTATAATTTTATAGGCAACCATCCTTGACCTATATGAAGCCCAGCTCGCCCAAAAAGATGGTATCTGGGTTTTTAGAAGAACTTTAAAGACAAGAACAAGCAAGGAGTGAGACGGAAGATTCGGAAACGAGTTTTTTATCTTTCTTTCTCCCTTTTTTAACATTGATGATGAATTCTTATGTTGTGATTGTGAAAACAATTATGAATAGCTAAACTCTTTGTTCTAGGGTTTATGGAACCTCTTGGAGGATGAATCTTTGTTGTGTTTAATATAAATTCGCCATTAAATTTTCTCTACTTGTTCAACTACGTGATTATTGTGGTTGATTGAAGGGCCCTCAATCGGCTATGCCTATTTAGTGTGTATTACTTGGAAAGGGGTATATATTTAGGTAGTTGTTGAATAACATCACTCCTAACGTATAAGAGGGATCAATACGGAGGGTTTAAAGGTGGGTTTAGGAATAACAAAACCTTGATGCAATTGTAGTGAGCGGTCGAATAGTGCTAGCTAGCGTAATTTGGAAGAATACATTTAAGTAAATTGTTGTAGTTACTCGGAAGGGAATTGAGACACCTAAAGTGCTCACAATCGGTAGAAAATATCTAGGCGGATTTGTAGAAGACGTAGCAGGGAGGATTTCGATAAGAGAGAAAACAGTAACTCTAGATCTTCCTAGGGGTGGACATCAGTCGGTTCAGTTCGGTTTTGTAGAATTTCGGTTCGATTAATTTAGTTTTCGGTTTGTGATTTTAATAACCAAAATCAAACCATAATAACTTCGGTTCGATTCGGCTTATTCATGTTCGGTTCAGTTTAATCGGTTCGGTTTCGGTTTCAAGCCATGGAAAAAAAATTATTTTATTTTTAACGACAAGCGTTTATCATCATAATTGTTTCGATATATTTAAGACGACAAGTTTCAAAAGTTTATAGTTACACAAATATTATAGTAATATATTTAAGACTACAAACTTAAAAAATATTTATGTATTTTTTAAATTTCAAGATTAATCAAACATAATTATATAAAATAAAACGAACAAAGTACTTTGCTGCAACAAACAAACTAGATTTTGAGTGAAAAACGGAGCATGCACACTAACATAGGATCTCCTGCTTTGTGTGGATTTAAATGTGCTTATCCAAAGCTAATTTAGAACTCCAAAAAAAAAAATCAAAATTTAATGATGCAAATGAAGAATAAAGTGCAGCTTTGATGCCAATGATTTCATAGAGCATGAAGTATGGCAAACTTCAACAGGTAGCTAAAGAGAATATATGTGGGGACAAAATCTAGCTAGCTAGGTGTTCATAAATATTACAAGGCATACTTTATTTCCACTTATCACTTCAAAGCTTCCAAAAGAAAACAAATGAAAAAGTAAATTATATATGCATTATCAATGTCTTGATTCACTTTCTTTCCCTACACAATGATGCCTCGCAGTGGACAAAGCCTACCGGCCACCTCTGCCAAAATTCAGTTTTTCATTTTTTCGGTTAAATCGAATACCAAAATTTTTAAAACTAGAAATCGCAAACCGACCGAAAAAATCGAAAAACCGAAATTTTCGGTTCGGCCGATTTTTTCGGTTCGGTCGGTATTATGCCCACCCCTAGATCTTCCTAATCTTGTCTACACAGTTGCTTTGTTAGTAATAAAGTTATAGCTTTTTTATTACCTTGTTATTTATTAATAAACACTCAAGTCATTATTCTATCTTGTTGGAAGTTGATTATTTGGATTCTTGTTGAACTAAAAGTAGTGATTAGTACGTTAATTCCCTGTGGGATTCGACTCTGGACTTGTAAACCGGATTATATATGCAACGACCGCTTAGTCCTTTTTATAAGGCATAATTGGGCGTGATCAAACTTTGGCGCTGTTGCCGAAAAATTAACGGTGTTTTTAATTGCAGCAAAAGAAGAGCTAGAATTCTTAGTGTAGTCAATTTTTTTCATCTTAAACTAAATACATTGAATTTCTAACGTTTGTAGTCTTGGGTGTTACAGGTGCATGCCTAAAAACTCCTCAAGAACTGGTGAATTGCTCGACGCATTAACAGATCCTGAGAAAGTTTTCAAGGCATTGAATCGTGCGAACAAGAAAGACAAACAACAACAAAATTCAACAGAACAAATCGAACCAGAAATGGATGACGGAATAGAAAATCCAAACAACAACAAAAACAATGTGAATGAACCAAACAATCAGGGTGTGGTGCCTCTTGTACCAGAAGCAACCTTGTATGATTGGGCACAACCCATCACCGAAAATCTGGCAACATCAATTGCAGTCCCTCAGATACAAGCAGAATCATTCCAAATCACAAAAAACATGCTACATTTGTTGCAGAACAAGGGACTGTTCTCAGGGTCTTATATTGAAGATCCTCAGCAGCATCTGAAAAATTTTCTGTCGATATGTGTCACGCAAAAGCAACCAAATGTGACACCGGAAGCAATAAGGTTGTTGTCGTTTCCATTCTCGGTGACGGGAGAGACTCAGACTTGGCTCAATCACTCCCCATAAATTCCATTACTACTTGGGAGGAATTAGTCAAGCAATTTTTGAACAAGTTCTACACACTTAATAAGACTGCCAAACAAGTTGACGAGATATTGAGCTTCAGGCAGAGACCAACAGATATACTACAAGAAACGTGGGAGAGGTTTAAAGGTATGCTAGTTAAGTGTCCTCGTCATGGCATTCCAGATCAGATGTTGGGGCAAAGGTTCTACATGGGATTGGCAGACAATTTGAAGGCCAATGTTGATGCTTCAACAATAGGAGCATTTTTGAGCAAATCATTCAGAGAATGCAAGATTTTACTCGATAAAATGGCTCAAAACTCAGGATGGATGACAAGAGACTCTACGATCACTCATGTTGTTCACTTAGTAGCTTTGGATCCAAATAACTCCATAGCTGAAAATATGGCCACTCTGATGACGCAAATGAGTACCCTCACCAAAACGATTGATAAATCAGGCCAAAAACAGTAGATACACATAGTTGACGCGACTAATGGGGGTTTATGTACACCATGCATCAACCAAACTTATGTATGCTCGTGGAGTGCGGAAAGTGACAACTATAAGCATCATGAAAATATGAACTATGTGGCCAACTATGCCAAGGTGGTCAGAACTGGGGAGAGCAGAATCAACAGTATAGACCAAGACAACATCAGTACAATAATGGTAACAATCCTGGAGCCATAAGACCACATGGTCAAGTTGTGCTGTACCAAAGACAACATGGCTACAATCAACAAAATCAGCAGTTAGCTTATCAACAGCCTCAACAACAACAGATTGTGAGACAAGATGATGGGTTTGCTGAACTTAAATGAATGCTGGACAACAACAACAGAATGTTGCAACAACTGATTGGGTCTACTGAAAAAATGCAAGAGAGAGTGGACTCACATGAATCAGCGATAAATGGTATTGAGATTCAGTTAGGGCAGGTCTCTATGGCTCTAAACAATCGTGCCCAAGGGATGCTACCTGCAGACACACAAGTCAATCCAAAAGAACATAACTCGAAGCATCTTATGGCGGTGAGTTTAAGAAATGGTAGAGATTTTGATCTAGAGCAAGAAATTGCTCGCGAAAGCCGACCAACTGGAACACTTGTGCCAGTACCAATCGATATAGATGATTCAACAAGGTTAACAAAAAGGATGGTATAACATGCACCAACTGAATCTAGCAAAGAAAAAGAGATTGCAAAGGAAACTGAGTTAGTGAAAGAAAAGGCAGTCGAAACAGAGCCCGAGCAAGTTCAAACTCAAACCACAGAAAAGAAGCGGCCTCCAATACCCTTCCCCCAGAGATTGGCCAAATATTAGAAAAATGAGCAGTATAAGAAATTCATGGAGATGTTGAAGCAAATCCAGGTGAACATCCCATTGATTGACACCTTGAAGGAAATACCTAGTTATGCTAAAATTATGAAGGACTTGATGTCTCGTAAGTTCGACTTTCAAGACTTGGCCATGATTACACGGACTCAAACATGTAGTGCTGTTATGACGAGACCCATAGCTGAGAAGTTGTCTAACCCAGGGAGTTTTACAATTCCATGCACAATAGGCAACTATGCTTTTGTTAAGGCACTTTGTGATTTGGGGGCGAGCATAAACCTGATGCCCTTGGCTATTTATAAGAGGTTAGGCATTGGAAGAGCAAGACCCACATCCATGTTACTACAACTAGCCGAACGAACGGTGAAGAGGCCCTCGGGTATACTTGATGATGTGCTGGTGCAGGTTGGAAAGTTCGTGTTTCCGGCAGATTTTGTAATTCTGGAAGGCCGAGTTGACGAGGAGATTCCCATAATTTTGGTGAGGCCATTCTTGGCCACTGGGAGAGCTCTAATTGATTGTGAAACTGGGGAGCTAAAGATGAGACTGAATGATGAAGAGATAACGTTCAATGTGCAGAAATCTATGCGGCGACCCGGTGAGTTTGCTAACTGCTTTATGATAGAGGATGTAGATGTGATTTTGGAAGAGGAAGATGAAACTCTGAAAGCAAAAGACCCTCTAGCAACATGCCTCATGAACCTAGAAGAAATGGATGGTGAGGACTTGGCAGAGTGGGTTTTGGCCCTTGAAGGGCGAGGGTACTGGAAAAGAGAGCTCGAATTTGAGCCCTTACACTTAGAAGAAAGAAAAACACCTCTAGCTAAGCCATCCATTGAAGAGCCACCATAGTTGGAGCTAAAGCCGTTACCATCTCACCGTAGGTATGCTTTCTTGGGACCTATATCCACTTTACCTGTTATTATCTCATCTAGTTTATTAGATGTGCAGGCAGAATAACTTTTGCAGGTGTTAATGGAATGCACGACTGCAATTGGTTGGACCATTGTAGATATTAAGGGGATCAACTCGGCATTTTGTATGCATAAGATTCTATTGGAAGATAGGCACAAACCTTCTAGAGAACATAAAAGAAGGTTGGACCCTAACATGAAAGAAGTGGTGAAGAAATAAGTGATCCAGTGGTTATATGCGGGAATCATCTTCCCCATCTCTGACAGTAACTGGGTCAGCCCAGTTCAGTGTGTACCAAAGAAGGGTGGAATGACTGTAGTGCAAAATGAGAATAATGAGTTGATCTCGACTCGTACAGTCACGGGTTGGCAAATTTGCATGGATTATAGAAAATTGAACACGGCCACCCGGAAAGACCATTTTCCATTGCCATTCAGGATAGATTGGCAGGGATGTCTCATTTCTCTTTTTGGATGGATATTCGGGGTACAATCAGATTTCAATAGCTCATGAGGATATAGAGAAAACGTCATTTACTTGTCTGTATGGCATCTTCGCCTTTCGGAGAATACCGTTTGGCTATGCAATGTACCAGCCACCTTTCAGAGGTGTATGCTAGCCATTTTCACTGATATGGTTAAAGATATTATGGAAGTCTTTATGGATGATTTCTCAGTGGTGGGGGATTTATTCGAAGACTGTCTTCACAATTTAAGAAGAGTGTTGAAAAGGTGTGTGGAAACAAATTTAGTGCTGAACTGGAAGAAGTGCTATTTTATGGTACAAGAAGGTATAGTGTTGGGGCATCAAGTTTCCAGTAAGGGTATTGAGGTCAACCATGCTAAGGTTGACGTGAATGAGAAGTTTCCACCGCCCACTTCGGTCAAGGCAGTAAGAAATTTTCTTGGGCACACCGGTTTCTACCGGCGATTTATAAAGGATTTCTCTAAAATTGCTAACCCCTTATGTAAACTCCTTGAAAAGGATCATTCATTTGTGTTTTCTGATGACTGCAAATTAGCATTTGAGGAGCTGAAGAAGAGACTAGTGACTGCACCAATCATCATTGCACCCAACTGAGAGCAACCGTTTGAGCTCATGTGTGATGCGAGTGACTATGTTATATGAGCAGTTCTGGGGCAGCGAAAGGACAAACTGGTGCACCTAATTTACTACGCAAGCAGAACGCTAAGCGGTGCACAACTCAATTATACTATGACTGAGAAAGAGATGTTGGTTGTGGTGTTTGCATTCGACAAATTTAGGTCTTATTTGATTGGTTCAAAAGTGATTATTTATACTGACTATGCTGCATTTAGGTACCTGATAGCAAAGAAAGAGTCAAAGCCACGCTTGATCTCTTGGGTTCTTTTGCTACAAGAATTCTATTTGGAGATCCGCGATAGGAAAGGGGCAGAGAACCAAGTGGCCGACCACCTTTCAAGGTTGGAGGGAGCTGAAAAGAAAGTAGAGGTAGAAGATATAAC
>AWOL01S0329646.1:0-10373 GCA_000715115.1 Nicotiana otophora | reverse complement strand
ATTGGCCATGTTACTGTACCCCTTCTTGCAGAATCTGGACATGATACAAGCAAACAGTTACTCGGACTGTCACAAATTTCTGTCCTTTATGTTTTTTACAATTTAAAATAATAAAGAACAAATGTGCAACAGAACTGTTATTTAATCTGTCATACCAAATATGACCTTGTCGAGGCTATTATTGGCCATGAACTCATAGACCAGGAACTTTTCGTTTCCATGAATGCAGTATCCCAATAACTTGGTTAGGTTACGATGCTGAAGCTTTGCTATTAATTTGACTTCATTCTCAAACTCCTTATCTCCTCGTTCTTGACGTGAAGTCACCTCCTGCTTTTTCACTGCTATTTCTTCTCCAGTATCTAATACACCCTACAGATTAAGTATGTGTATTAAATTTCTGCCATGATTTGTTTTAGTTACTGTAAATATGCATGTCCATGCTTGTTGAAAAGAAATAAAAAAACCTTATAAACATTGCCAAATCCACCATTCCCTATCTTATTAGACAGCGAGAAATTGTTAGTGGCTGCCAATAGAGCACTGTAATCATATGCAATGACATCTGCGCCCTGCAGCAAAGCTTCTACAGAGTTTCCAGGCTGATTAATTTGTGGTTCATCTGTTCAGAAGAAGATATTCTTTTGAGAAAATAAATTAATTAGACAATTATGGAAGTGAATCAGACCTTACTAGAGGTTGCACAATAGCTAGCTTACAGGGTCATGTGTTTGCTAATGCCAAAAAAAAAAAGAAACTACTCTAGTTAGCGGCCTGGGGGGTACAAGGAACTTCTTTTCATTGCTAATGTCTGTGTTCATTCTTTCCCGTGTCAAGAATTAAACATCAAGAGTTAAAGGAATTTTTCTTCAAGAATAGTGTTTGAGTGAAACTAAGCTTGGGCTGTAATGAAGAACTACGAAAATAATATAAAAGCGGCAAAAGGTGAGTCTTCTTACCTAGCACATCTGTCTTTGTTGCATGACGCCGGACCTGATTTTGTAGAGACAAGATAAGAAGTGCCAGCATTGAGGTTAAAGAAACACATATTATCCATTTCGTTTTCATTTTCCTTTTCCTTTTCCCATGGGCAACAGCTGCTTCTGTTCATACGAAAGAAGTGTTAATTGTTTCTTTTTCATGAAATCAGACTTCAGCATTAGCAATTTAAGCAGTAAACTTGAAGGGATTTCTTCATGTATTTGTTTATTCTGTGAGTACAAAGTTAAAAGATTTTGTAATGAGAAAGACCAGCTGCATTAAGGTTGGTTTCATCTTTTGCTAGATTGTGTAGCAGTTAAGTCGACAACATTCAGTAAAATACTTCAAACATACCTACTGTTTCAAATAACATGGAGATGCCTATCCATCTTCAAAACTTAGATTGAAAATAGCTAAAATATAACAGTTAATCTAGTACTTGTTAATATGGGGAATTCTATTAATGAATGTGTGTGCGCCAACAACTAACTTACACAACTATTTCACCCTTCAAATGTCATTTATGCACGCGTAATTTTGCACCATACTAATAGCATGTTTGGCCAAGCTTCTAAAATCTGCTTATTTTTTGAGAAGTGTTTTTTTCAAAAGTGCTTTTCAAAAAAGTACTTTTGGTGAGAATCGGTTTGTGTTTGGCTAATTAATTTGAAAAGCACTTTTGAGCATTAATTAGTATTTGGCCAAACTTTTGAAAACTGCTTCTAAGTGTATTTTTTCTCAAAAGTACTTCTCAAAAAAGTGTTTTTGGAGAGAAACTACATTTTTCTGCTTCTCAAAATCTGTTTCTGCTTCTCCTCAAAAGCACCTTTTTTCCTTCTAAAAGCTTGGCCAAACACCTCTGTTTTAAAAAAGCACTTTTGACCCAAAAACAACTTGGCCAAACAGGCTATAATAATAATTAATGCATTGACACAGTATCGTATCATAAGTAGGTAATCATAGAACTTGTCAATAATTTTTACCTAGTCTTCCGTGTGTCATCCGTATATAGATGTCATTCCCAGCTTTTTCCGAACGTCTCATATCAAGTAAATCTCCCAACCAAACGAAACATTTGCTGCCATTTCTGTTGATATTGATGTTAGTATAAGCCATGCACGATCTTTCATTCAAGCATTTCTCTCCACACTCCATGGGGGACAACATTCCCCAGTAAGTTGCATTATCAGGCAACTTCAGTCCAGTATTCTTCACAAACACATCTTTGTCAGTATAATTAAGAGGAGTCATTCTCCTACATCCGTTGGTATAATCCATCTTGTCCCAGTCATCTGGTGACGTAGCCGTGAAACCATCAGGACACCGGCAGGATGGATTCTCAACGAAACAAACTCCATAAGGCCCACAAGTCCTATAATTGTCACATATGTCCTTATTCAGGACCTTCACTTGAATCCAGCCAGTGGCATTTGTCCATTTCAGGAACTGTATCTTGCCCTCTGGATTCAGTGACAGTTTCAATCTGCTGTCGTTCTTGGCTTCAAATGTAACATAAAATGCACCAGTTTTGGAGTTAAATACTGGTCTGAGTACCAGGTCGTCCATGAGGGCATCACCGCCACTGAATATTTGTCCATCCCAAGGACCCCACCTTGAAGCTCTTTGCTGTTTTTTCTCAAGAACTAGTTGGAGTGACTGACCTGACTCACCTGACTCTAACCTGAAGAAATACTCACCAGGAGCTGGATCATCACTTGTCCTCCAGGAATTCATGGCTCGGTTAAGACCAGTTTTCGGGTCCCAACCAAGCTTCATTCCTGGTAACAATGTATCGACAGGATAATCAAAACTTTGCCACAGGTACTCTCCTGCTGAAAGATTGATAGAATCTCGAAACACAAGATTACCTGAATCTAGGAGCTGCAAAACTGGCCAGAGAACAATCTGTTTTGGCGTATAAATCTGTACCTTCTTTCCTGTATCATCTTGGAGAAAAATGAATCCTTGTGCATTGAATACAAGCCTTGCACCATGTCCAAGTGGATTCAATCTATTGCCAACCCATATTATACCAGACTCTATACTCTTGTACCACAATCCCAGGTACCTTGTGTGTCGAGATGGTGTAGTAGAACCAAAAAATCCCATTTCAAATCTTTGGTTGGACGAAACTAATGTCTTGCCATCCCTGAGGATTTGATATAGGAACAAAGTATCACTTGCAGCAACACAACATGCATATGAGGTTATGGAGATATGCAGAAGACAGATAGTGAATAGCCAAGAAAGTATGGAAGCCATTGCTTTCTTGCCCAGACAGGAGAGAGCTAAGGAAATCAAAGGTTATTATTCAAGTTAAGCTTTTAGGTTAGCTTTTACATGGAAAAGTACTGAGAGTTCAATGTTAAATAGGCTTCTACAAGAGAAAGTGATTTACGTTTTTAGCTATGTGGCATGTGATTCATCTTTGTGATAGCCAGGTGTAGAATAAAAGCATTTAGGAGACAGTGGTAGAAAATCTAGACCTTAGCCTAGAAATAGGAAAAATTTAAAAGGGACTACATAAGCAGATATATCAGAATGGCTCATGGTGTTCTTTTCTTTTATTCAAGGAAGATAATCAACATGTATCCTGAAATCTTCAAGAGCACAAATTGGCGTTAAGGTAAATGATCAGCTGATGTTAGATAAAAAGCTGTGTTGCTAATTAAAATGAAGATATAACAAAGAGCTAGAGCAAAAGTTAAAAGGTTAGTTCTTGAGGGCAAGTTGAAATGCATATGAGCCTTGTTGTTTTCTCAATCTTTTTACTTAAGAGGAAGGACAAAAAAAGAAGACTAGGATTTGTGTCAGCATTAACTGAAAGATGAGTCACAATTTAATTTATGCAAATCTACTCTTTTATCTCAAATATAACATTTAAACGACTATGTATTACTTGGTTATATTTTCACGGAATATGCTTCTGCAGTCTTGTTTAGAGAACACCGGAATATAATTCATGGTTTAAACTATTGTTAGCTAACATAAATAAAATTTTCCACTAAAAAAAAAGAGTTCAATATCATCTGGTTCAGTTTATGAGAAAACACAGTTTCATCCAAGGCTCCTGAACTCTTCATTAAAACCTTGGCTTGATGATTTGTTTGAGAGATAACTTTGTCATTAATGCATATTTCAGAGGCCAAAGTCATATCCTTCCCCTATAGGAAAAGTTAAAACTTCCTAGTTAATTTGTGAAAATCCACTCTCCATCTTAAATAAAACATTTAGACGACTGTCTATTACTTGACTATATTTTCACGGAATATGCTTCTAAAGTCTTGGTTAGAGAACACCGGAACATCCGTCATGGTTAAACCTTTTGTTAGCTCTAACATAAATAAAATTTTCCACTAAATGAAAAGAGTTCATTTTCATCTGGTTGAGTTTTCTCCAGACACATCTGCAAATGGAACCTCTTTTGAGAAAACATAGTTACATCCAAGGCTCTTTAACTCTTTAGTGAAATCTGGTTTGAAGATTTGTTTTGAGAGATAATCCGGTCATTAATGCATACTTCAGAGTCCAAAGATATTTCCTGCCCCTTTAGGAAAAGTTAACTATAAGTCACATAAGAAACGTAACTGACACTACTGGTTTTGACCTATGTAAATTATGAGTGTTTGCCTTGCAAAAGAACATAGTCTATTACGTATCTGTTTAGGAAGACCATGCATAACCTTGAAACAACTCCAAAAAGGTAAAGAAATTTAGGAGATAAGTCGCAATAATTGCGACTGAACCAGTTCTCAATCATGTTTGTTATTTCAACTTGACGAATTTCTAAGTTTTAACGAAGATGAGGCAGCTC
Organism: Nicotiana otophora; assembly: GCA_000715115.1. NCBI lineage: Eukaryota > Viridiplantae > Streptophyta > Magnoliopsida > Solanales > Solanaceae > Nicotiana > Nicotiana otophora. The sequence continues at coordinate 5,578 of AWOL01S0329646.1, read as the reverse complement.
ATTTCCTTCTTTATTTATTTCTCCATCCTCTTCAATGTTATAACTAAGTGTTGTACAAATCAATCTAATCCACAACTAATTTAAACTTGAGGCATGGATTATTGCATGTCATAACGTCCTTCCTGTTACATAGTACAACTCCCTTATAATGGACAGCACTTCTTCATCAAGGGAAGTACTTTCGTTTGTCGATGTTTTGAAAGTATTGGGTAATCATATTTGCTCAACTTTGAATCGTGAAAAAGATTAGACTACCTAAGCATGCAATCAGAGAATGGTAATAATTGTTCCTTAGCATAATATAGGATCCAGAGAAAGGGTAACCTTTTAACTAAAATGAAATCTTTCCTTACTGAACTTAGTCTGTTTAGGAAATCTGTTCAATTCATGTTTACTGCAAACTATACTAGGATCTAGACATCTTAGCCTCCATATATGGTTGTATCAGTGGATGCTGAATATATCTTCACGGTTGAAGCCTCAGCAGAAAACACATCTTTAGGTTGTGGCAGCTGTGCATTTTCATTATTTATCATTGAAACTGCAGAACTTATTGCTTGTCTATCCTCTACTTATATACATATTATAACTTCACTCACTAGGAAAGACTCATGCAAAGAATTATTTAGGAATTCAAGAGTATTCTCATCCTCAAGCTTATTTGCTTGAAAGAAATGCAATTTAGATAAAATAAGTAAAATCAGAAAGGAAGTTAACTGCAAAGCAAATAAGAAATGCAATTTAGATAAAATAAGTAAAATCAGAAAGGAAGTTAACTGCACCATATTATTTACTTACATGTCCTATAAGGTTGTAGAATGCTTAGTTGATGAAAACTCGCATTCATCTGCCCAGCTATTACCTCCAATACTAGGACACCAAAGCTAAACCCAGACTGAAAAATTGATCACATTTGAAATTTCAAGGGGACATATAACCACTGCATTTTAACAAAACATGATCATGTATTGATATTGAAATGAAAAAGCAGAAGTTAAAAAGAGTAACTATATCACAATGACTCTCATTGTCAGAAACTCTTTCTGTTTGTTCCCAAAAATTCTAGATATATCAAAGTCTTAAATTTTGGGTTTCACTTCACTATTTAGTACAATATTTGCTAGTCTTAAAATCCTCGGGATAATTTTCAACCTCGAGTGTTGGTGAAGTTAAGAAGCCCTCATGCAATTCCTAGAACGATTCAGAAACGTCTAATCCAGTAAAGAGAACCATGAAAAACAGTACAGACATGCCAATGGTGAGCAAAGGATAATAAGCTTCTCCCTCTGGCCTTTACACTTGAATATAGCTTTTCCAATAGGCCAAGCAAATATAGAAAAGAGATCTCAAGCGAAAAAATTGAAAGTTGAATATTTTTGTTCTTAAGCTTAAACTTTCACAGTTATTAATATGGTATTCATTACATGCAAGGAAATTACATTTCATGACTAGCCCAAGTAAAGAGATCAGAAGACAGAAATAGTGGTTGAATTACATAAATAGTCCAACTTCATCAGTCAATAGGACATGTATGTTATTCCTCAAGTGATTCATATGATAAAACAATTTTCCAAGGCACACTACATACTGACTGGTGGCTGCCATTACCATGAGGATTGATTATAGCATATTCCATAATCCAAAGAGGCTCATTTTCTCAAACATGCTGATTTACAATCCAAAATACTACATCATCTAGTAACTTCAGCCCAGTAAGCTTCAAAAGGCCATCTCTATCACAGCAATACAGTGATATCTCCTCATTAAACCTCCTGACAAATCGATCAATAGCCAGTCACGAGTCATGTGTGTGGAGCTTGGGGAGAAAATCTGGATTTTCAGAATAACATTTTCAATGAGGTCCACTACATACCATATCAGATTACAATAATTTTTTGAGCTTTACCATTATGGTCCACTCTGTACTCCAATTTTAGTACTGAATTTACTACAACTTCTGTTACCATCATTCCCAGGACCTTAATCTTCGAAAGAGAAACCGAAAAATAATTCTAAGACTGAAATTGTCTACATCTTTCAAAATGATCAAATATGAGGCCTCTTCTGATATCAGATACCTAAGACATGTTCAAGTGATTTGTAAGACTCAGTTCTATATAACTAAGAATGCATTTTATACTTTAGTTGAGTGAATACAAAACTCATTCAGTGGTATGAGCAAGTGTTGGGCCTAAGTCCAACAAAAAGACCAGATTTGCTTCACAAATCATTATGACATCCTTTTAGCTGAACTTGAAGTCAACTGGCCTTTTGTATTTTGTTACTTCTTGAGGTCTTTTTCTTTTATTGGAGGTTTGCATGTTTTAGAACAAATCATCACAATGTTACAGTGCAATAGGTCGTGATGTAGATGCTGCTATCTTCATCGCAACCGTGTGGAAAGAAGAACCGTGTTGTTAAGAGGGATGTAATAGCAGGGAGATAAAACTTACAGCGAAGATGAAAATACAAACTATTCCCTCTGAATCACATAAATGATGGCACAGTAATTTACAGTGAACTTCAGAGATATGGAATAGGAATGATTAGACTTTTACATAGATGATGGAAAAACGCAGCTAGCTTTCTGAGCTCACAATTGTATGTAATGAGAAAGAATACCTAATACTCTTTAGCTTCCACAAGACTTAACCAAAAACAAAAAAGAGAGGAAGTGTACAAGAGAAAATTGTGAACCTCATGTAGTAATATACACTTTTGAGGAAGACAACATCAACTATCGGCCATCTATCATGGTAACGGTAACTTGATTGACAGTGCAAGTTTCTTCATAATTAGTTGAATGTGAATCAGAATCAACCGGTCTTCTGCCAAGGCAAAATCCTGGGGTTTTAGGCTGAGGCAGTGATGCGCTTTCGCTGCCTAACATCAAAACCACAGTAGCCATTTTTGGTCTATCTTCTGCTTGCTCCTGGACACACAACAGTCCAACTTGTATGCATCTCATTACTTCACACAGAGAAAACGTTTCTCCAACAGATGGATCCAGTAGCTCTGATCCTCTCCCTTCTTTCCATAGTTTCCACGCCTGCAGAATAAATTACTTTCTTTATCAGAAATGATAAACGCATTGCCAAGAATGAAGCTAACATATGATTGGTGAACTTACATGTCCAAGAAGGTTGAGTTGGTTATTTTGATAATAGAATCCTCTATTCTTCTTCCCGGTAACTATTTCTAGCACCAAAACCCCAAAGCTGAAAACATCAGATTTAACAGAGAAGAGGCCATCCATCGCATATTCTGGAGACATGTAACCACTGCATTAAAAGAGAAATGGATTAGAAGCAGTTTTTAAGGATTCTACGAATGGTGTGAAGAAATTATATGTTGTGTGCTTACTAGGTTCCAACTACTCTCTTTGTATTTCCTTCAGTCTCATCTCCGCCAAAAATTCTTGCCATGCCAAAATCTGATATTTTGGGGGTCAAATCCTTATCTAGGAGAATATTGCTTGCTTTAAGGTCTCTATGGATAATCCTAAATCTTGAATCTTGGTGAAGGTATAGAAGCCCCCGAGCAATCCCACAAATAATATTGAACCGCATTTGCCAGTCCAGCAGTAGGCATTTCTGTTTATCTGATGAGCATATTTGTAATGTGAGTCACAAATTACATAAGCCAGAGAATTATGTGAATCACTACTCTCATGAAAACAATATAACAAAAAGATACTTACTGAACAAAATTGAATCTAAACTTTTATTTTCCAGGTATTCATAGATCAGCATCTTTTCTTCCATATCAACACAACAGCCAAGAAGCCGGACCAGATTCCTGTGCTGTAGCCTAGCAATCAATCTTAGCTCATTCTTAAATTCCTCTACTCCTTGGCCCGAATTTTTTGAGAGCCTTTTAACTGCTATTTCTTGACCTTCAACCAGAATTCCCTGATAAAAAATAAAAAAAAATCTTATTGAGTTCCTTGATCATCTTTTTTCTTTATTATACCAGTATGGTTACATATAACTGAGCATTTACCTTATAAACACAACCAAAACCACCTTGGCCTAACTTAGTTGCATGGGAGAAATTTTCTGTAGCCATAGCTAGGGTGCTGAAATCAAATAATGGCAATTCAAACTCTTCCGTTGCTGTTTCGCCAGAAAACTCTCTTTTACTTGGAATGATAGCTGCATTCACTAGAAGTTCTTGACTTCTTTCACTAATGCCTGGTTTGAATCATAAGAAACATTCATTAGCATTTCATATTAGACAATCTTATTAATTATGACATATTATGGTCTCCAATACCTTTGTTTTCAGACTTAGTTCGTATTGAACCTTGATATTTTCTTCTCTTTGATAAGAAGTAGAGTATTACTCCGAATAGCACAATAGCTATACCAACTGTAATCCCAGCAGCTATTACAACTCTCTTTGTCTTGCTTGATCCCACACCTCCACTTTCAGCTGAAATAAAAACTTTCCAAGTTAAATGCAGCTTAATTGATTTTTCCAAGAACTTTGTGGTATAATCAAAGAATCATTTTTGTTCTGTTTGAAAACCTAAAGCTTCACAGAAATCACATTTCCTTCAGTAAGTTACAGTACAATGTTATACTTCATTTTATAAATAATTAAACAAAATCAGACAATGGCAAGTGTTTGAGTTTAAAAGACTACTGTTCAAATGATGTTAACAAATAGAAGGTTTGCGTAATCTTAAAAATATGACACAATTTCTCAAAACTACATCACACAGGTGCATGTGTCCACAACATATCTCAATGGATTTTTATTTTTATTCAGATAGAAACAATGGAAACCGAAAACGAAATTGAACATCAACTTTTACATGAAAATGAAAGTGCATATTTTCAAAGCCATGTGTAAAGCATGTCTCATCTCATTGATAAGAAAGGAAAGTATCACGTGTCACCAAACTCACCAGAGCAGTGGCGGAGCCAGAATTTTACTTAAGGGTGTCAAAATATATAAAAGTAAACATACCAAAAAATTAAAGGGAGTCAATACACAGTATATATACATATAATTTTTTTTACCACAGTGTATTTTTACTGCAAATGGGTGTCATTTGACACAGCTTCCTGTAAGTGGCTCAGCCACTGACCCAGAGTGGTCCCAGAAAACTCTCAAGAGCCCCACTACAGAACCTCTTATTTCTTCTTGTTAATAAGGAAAAAATTATTCGTATTTTTCGGCACTGCTCCAGTTTGGACATAATTAAAAATATTATTTGTTCATAAAATTTGATCAGTTTTAAAAATAAAAATAAAAAATTAAAGAAAATTTGTCAAGTTCCAAATATTATTTTGGGCCAGTATTGGGTGAAATTTTTTTTAATTTCTTTCAAGTAAAATGCATGTCCAAACACAACTTTAACTTCCAAAATTATTTTTCAAATTCAACCAAATTTTGTCCAAACACTAACTAAGTCTAGAGATAGAGTAAAAGTGATATTTATTGTCACTGTCTCATTTCTTCTTTCCTTTTTCCTTCAATTCACTTTATATTTTTAACAAAACGAAATTATTATTCAATTATCTACTAGGACAGAAAAATATTAACATCCATCCACGACATTTTCTCGGTC